>JAOUQT010048356.1:0-21181 GCA_025769995.1 Xyliphius kryptos
ATAATCTTTTAACAGAACCCACAAGGTACACTATACACCACTATATACACCGTACACTACTGTATACCACTATATAGACCACTATGTACACTATATACACACCATACACTACTGTACACCACTATATACACTACATATACACACACACACACCACCACACACCGTACACTACTGTATAATGTACACCACTATATAGACCACTATAGACTATATAGACCACTAGTACACTGTACACCACTATATACACATCTGTATATAATGTACATCTCTGAATGTTTTGGAATGAGAAAGAAAACCACGTGAATGTGTAAACCATTGAAAATGTACATTGGAGTACGCGGAACAGTAGATAATGTCTTTGTATTTCGCCGGACGATTTTACAAACGGACAATAGCACCGTTCAAAATCTAATGTTCCTTTTCTAAATAGAGTGTAAACTTAACGCACTATCAGTGCCGTGAAGAACTAGTAAGTTAGTGCGTAGTACTCGGTTTAGGACGCGACCGGTGTCGTTTACAATGGTAGTTGATTTGGTCTGGTTAGTTCTCGCTGTGGGCTTTTTAATTGCGTTCTGTGTTCAGAAATTGGAGCTAAAGTTACCTGGGGGCTTGGAAACGCTTTTTCAAGATCTCATTAGATATGGAAAAACTAAAAAACAAATCAAGCGCCCTAAAATCCTTCAGTTGTTCGATGTTCCTAAAAGGTGGCAACATGCAGATCATCACTGCAGCATGCTGTCAGATAATGTTCCATTTCTGATGTTTCATAAAACATCCTTCTCTCCTTCTGCAGATGGTTCTGGCATTTCTACGCCGTGTCTGTGCTTTGGAACGGATGTCTGCTCTATCTGTCCCTCTGCTCCGTCCTCCTCCATCAGCCGCTGCCCCAAACCCTGTCCGCCCTCCTCAGTGTCCTGACCGGGAAACACGAAGCGGACCACAGGGGTAACAGATTCATGTCTTATGTCAGGGTTTTATAAACGTTAAAAACAAAATACAAAGTTCTGAGCGTTAAATAGATTCTAAATAGGTTTGCTTGTTATGCCACGATGACCTGTTACGCTTTAATGACTGAAAATAGTCGTTTGTCTCCAGAAAGGCGATTGAGGTAGATTTTGGAAAATAATGACAATTTTAAATTTGACATTAAATATATAATAATTATTGGACGCATTTTGTATGCACAAAACACATCATCTATATTTTCAACTTTCAATTATTTTCATTTGCCGCTACTTCCTCAGTTGCCCACTAGATGGCGACATGCGATTTAAATGGCTATAAAGAATTGGTTAAGCATGATTTACATGGGATCCTACACATTACTCCATTAGATAACAACCTACACTTTTCTAAGTCTTTCCACAAGTTTTTGGACCGTGTCTATGGGATTTTAGGAACGTGGTTGGCAATCACCTTGCAATTTTCCACTAAAAACAAAAAAAAAAATTAAATACATTACAGCCAAAATGTTCTTTCATTAATGAAAATTGTTCAGCAATGTTGTCTCTACAAATCTCTAGTAGCTTCCATCTATTTCCAAACACACTATAATACATTTTTAAAAAAAAAAAAGTTTGATTTGTAAGTTTATTGGATTCTTTCCACAAGTTTTTGGAGAGTGTATGTTGGTTTAAAAAAAATAGTGGTCGACAATGTTGTCTCTACAAATGTCTAGTGGGTTCTATCTTTTAAATTCTGGTTATTGGTTACTTTAAAAAAAGCAGAGATGTCCAAGGTGGATGGATATGAGCTTGATTTGATAACATTAACTCTGCACAGTGTTCAGGTCTGACTTGATTTAACTGTTCAACACGTCTACTCGTGCGCTGTGGACGTTCTGACATATCAGTCGCTCCATTCACCCATGGGCTCGTTCTTAAAATAGACAGACCTGATACCAGAAACCTGACAGGACAGAGTCGAAGTTTGCACTCACACATGCATCTCCTCTGGTTAATGACCAGGTTGGTGCATTATTTCTATCCCAGCAGTGTCCCTGAAATGTTTAAACTGCTTAAACCCCTCTTCACCACATCACTGCAGAACTAATAATAAACAATCCACCACCCAAATGATACCTGGCTTGTGATGCTTCTGACCAATAAAGAATAGAGAACAGAGAACCAACAGGGGACGAACAAAAACAAAAAACACAGATGGACTACAATCAGTAATTGTAAAACAACAAAGTCTATCTATATACAAACTTTTGACTGGTGGTGTATAGAGTCACAGAACCAGCTTTGTTATGAAATATTTGAAAGCGGTTATTTCTTCATCATTTCCTCATGAAGCTCTATGAAGCTGCCTGCATTTACATATGAATCATTCAGTAGATGCCCTCATCATTTCACTTCCCTTTACCAGACACGTTAAAAGCCTGTCCTTTTCAAACCGTGTCAGCAACATACATGTCTTTAAAGCAATTCTAATGTTTAAGTTCATAACCTCACTGTTTGCTTTAGAACCCCGGCTGACAGTTGTGGTGATGCAGGTTCTTCTGTGGATCCATTCGGTCAGGCGTTTACAGGAGTGCCTCTGTGTCAGCATCTTTTCGAATGCTGTTCTTCATGTTGTGCAGTATTTATTTGGAATGAGTTACTACATCTTCCTGGGGCTGACGGTTCTGTGTGTTGATGCCTCACAACCCATGGACGGTAAGTTTCTTGGCGAATTCCACCTGGTTAATTAGAGCTTGAAGTTTTAAAGTGATTTCGATAGTATAGGGGAGCAGGAGGTGTGTGTTTTTGGCAGTCAAACTTACAGCCTCACTACCTGACTCTACGGGGCGGTCGGAGGCTTGTGGTTAAGGAGCCGGCCTTGCAACCCAAAGATCCCACCGAGTCCCCTTCCCCAAGTAGTATGGCAAGGCACCCAAACTCAATTTCTTACCAGGCCGGGCATGTGTGCTCACGTCACTCAGTGTGTGTATGGGTTAATGGGTTAAATGTGGAGGACAAATTTGTCTGCGTGTAAGTACAGTAAGCAAATAGATCAACTTCATTAATTATGTTCTGCATGATAATCTTTAACAGGTCTGTCAGAGGACTCTGTCGTTCCATTCTGCTCTCAACTCCTCTGGCTAATACCAGGAACCCTGCTGTTTATCTGGGCGTCCGTTCTGCAGCATCGCTCACTTTCACTACTCGCCCGCATGCGCACCAGCAGTTCAGGTACGGACTTAACAATATAGGAATATTAATCATACTGAACTTCTGTCTGTAGACATTTAGGAAATTATGGAATTTTCCAAGCATTTAATCTTTAAATGCAGGGTCGATTATAAATGATTTAAAACTTCAAATGTTTGAGGAGCTGAGATTTAAAGTCACATATTGTCACAGAACGAGAGTTATTAAATCAATTTATGTTTGTGCTTTGCTTTTATCCACGTGCAGGCAAAGTGGAAACACTCGCTCACAGGATACCATCTGGCGGCTGGTTTGAGGTGGTGTCGTGTCCGCACTACCTGGCTGAACTGCTGATTTATGCTGCGTTGAGCATCTGCTGTGGCTGCTGCTCACTTACATGGTGGATAGTGGTGCTCTATGTTCTCTGTAATCAAGCTCTAGCTGCTCAGCTCTGCCATGACTACTACAGAAAGACTTTTAAGGCCTATCCATCCAAACGGAAGGCATTCATTCCGTTAATGCTATGAACTTCTGTATGTGAGAAACAATGCTATTATAAAAAATATTCAGTGTAATTAAATCTGTATATATTATTTGTATATATTTTTAATACATATTCTTGTTGGGTCAGTCATAACAAGCACATAGAGTATATTTAATTTGATCACCAGGGTACCCCATGCCCATTCAGGGCGCCAATCTATTGCTGGGCACACTCACTCAAACAAAAACGCACACTACATGGGGCAATTTAGAGCATTCACTTTACGATAAATCCATGGTTTTGGATTGTTTAAGGAAAGCAGAGAACACGGGGAGAACATGGAAACACCACCCAGATCGGGACTCAAACCGGGATTCCCCAGCGCTGAACGTGCTAACCACTCAGCCACCGTGCCACCCTCACCAAATACGATTAAGAATAAATACGTTTCTGCCAAAATGTTCTGTACTTTTGGTAGGTTGTCCATGCGTTCTCCCCCACAAAAAATATGCACGCAGATAACCGAGAAACAATAATATGTTAAATAAAATGCTGCTAGGTTTGTTATGAGGGAGTTGGGATTTGCAAAGTTGTATATTTGGAGGGCAGGCATTATATTGGGCATTATAACTGCATTAGGAGGCAGGCAACTCCACATAAAGCTTAATTGCATACAGGCAAAGCTAAAGGAAGGAAAGTAAATATAAAAAAACTATGAAATTAGTATTTTTTTTATATATAAATATTAATAATGTGAATTATGGGGTAATTAAAGAGGCTTAGTGGTTAGCAGACATTGACACTTAAATCAGTGGTTGGCCATGGATGACGAACGCTGCTTCACACCAGAATTTACTTAAATCTGTAGATATTTTTTTTTTATAGGTTTTTTTTTTTTTTTTTTTTTACTGTCTATTGAAATTTGATTTTGGATAAAATAAAGCGTTGGTAAAAAGTAAAAAAAAAAAAAAAAAAAAGTCTCAAACTATAATCTGTGTTCAGTTTGAGATGTTGTGGTGACCTATTTCTCTGGATGCTGAACTGGTGTGTGGGGGGAAAGGCTCTAAATGCCATTTATATTGTATTTAGTTTGTGGCATTTTGATTTATCTGCTGTTAGACGTCGAACTTTTAAAATCTTTGATGTTTTAGAATGAAATCAGACTAATTTAGGAGCTATAAGACACTTGCCGTAGTTCTTGGGATATTTAATTTAAGGGCTATTTAAAAGCCATGTTTCAACTCTATGCCAATTTTAACCCGATTAGAGTATTAAACTATTAAATATCACACTTAGCTACAAAAAGAGAATGAATTATATGATGTAGTATTATATTTACATACCAAATTAAGTCGGCGTTTACTTAAACGACCCTATTCAGCTTTTACAGACAGGTTTATGAACCAATCATCGCCTTCCTTCTTTAAGCCACGTTGCCCTAAATGGATTCCTATTGGCCAATCAGAAGAGTCTAAAATGACAACAAGCTAGTTTCCGCCAGGAAGGCGGCTTACCGTTTCGTGAACATGAACACAAGAAGCCGCAGGTAGTTAACCGGCTGTATTATCACTTCTCGTCGCTTTTTTATGGTTTCAACGCTCCACAATCTGTCGTCGTGACGTTACTGTCGGTTGTGTCCGGGCGGAAAATGCGTCTCCGAGCGGTCAGCGGTCCCGCTGAGCTGAGCTGGACTTTACTGCTGCTGCTGGTTCTGTCCGGAAGACTGTGTGCCGTTCAGGAGGAGAACAAGCAGTTGGAGGTGCAGCAGCCTGCTGAGGTAACTTACTGACAACAAAATGCACACACACGGTCCCAAACTACTGATTCGCCCCTGACGATCATATCTGGGGTTTTAAACGAGGGATTCGGTCACGCGGCTACCAAATTATTCCGGCTGTGCGGAAGAGCACAAAAGGTCACGGTGATCCGTACGTTGACCCACACGTAAGTTAAAGAAACAAGAAATGTCGACAAGTGTCACTAAAACCCTCGACTTAAGTCAGTCGAATTGACGTTGGCATCAAATTGAACACCAGTCCCGGTTTCGAACCCTCTCAAGCAGACTGTACGGATGACTGTGACAGGAACGCCGGTTTGACGTGGTGTTCCAAACCGGTTTAGTTTAGTTGAACTTAAACTCGATACTGTAAGTTTTTACAAAAATGACTGACACCAAGTTCTTCCACCTTCATCTTCCCTTCATTGTACAATCCAACCTGCGAGCATTGTATTCACTCCAGTCCTCAACCTCTGCTGGACTTCCCAGAGTTTTCAGAAGACTCCTGCATTCTAACAGGAAAAAAAAACAAATTACAATGTGTGTCTTAAAATGAAACTGAGAACCATCCTTTTAATCCAGCACTTAAACCACTTAAACACTCAATACTCAATTTAATGTACAAATTATGACAATTATGACAAAAAAAACTAAATTCACAATACGCCCTTCTCCCAAATAACTTAGCCATGACAGTAACAGGGGTGAGGAACCTCTGGCCAAAAGTCCATGTACAGCTCCCTGCTCAACACTGTTGGCAATTTATTAGTAAGATAAGTAGCTATTGGCTGTCCTTATTGTAGGTAGAAGCCGCTAAATGACGCCATCGCCTGATTTGCATAATTTCATATTTACCTGTTTAAAGAATAAACATTGTGGCACAGAAAAAAGTGAGTTAAAAACACCCTAAATATGTTAGAATTACAAATGAGCTTTAAATAAATGAACAACTTCTGTTGATTTTGTTTTCTTTGAAATAAGCAGCCACTTCTTAAAATAAATGACTGACTTTAACGCTTTGTCTAATTATTTTTATGTAAATTACATCAATTTGTAGTTATATAGGTAAATGTTTGGCTTTTTACATTACACTGTGGACAAGGTGAGTGACAGATAAATGCATGTATACGTCTCGCGCCGTCGTTAGGGGACGGGGTCAGTGGCAGCTTTGGGAATGTGCAGTTCAATTGCAGTGTGGACATGGAGTGATGCGGGTGTCTGAGCGCTGAGGACCGTCGTGGACCGGGGCTCACGGACTGTAACTGAAGAACATGCGTCTCAAAGTCACCAACAACTCCAGAAATAGTTGCTGGATTTGTCACTTGTCACTTAAAAATAAAATAAGTCGATGGGACTGTAACGTCGCTAATTATAGTGCAGCTCAGGTACATTTAGTCTGTAGATATAGAGCATCTATGTAGTAAGTAAAGGATATGATTTATATAAGCGTTATTCTATGAATATTTATATTTAAAACAAGTATTACTTGATTTTTGATTTTTTTTCCAGAAAGCTTCCACCAGTCAACCTGCTGTTCCAGCCATTAGTCCAAATGACCCCAGTAAAGGCAACCTGGGATTCATCCATGCCTTTGTGGCAGCAATATCGGTCATCATCGTTTCCGAACTGGGAGATAAAACCTTCTTTATTGCGGCCATCATGGCCATGCGGTATAACCGTCTCACGGTCTTGGCAGGCGCCATGCTGGCTCTGGGTCTCATGACATGCCTCTCAGGTGAGTGTCTGTTCGCTACTACTTTTTATTTTTTATGTTTATTGTAAATTAAACTTTTACACTGTCAACTTGCACTTACAACAGGCATGTCCAAAGTCTGTGATTGGCCCGCGGGCGATTTTTAAACGGCCTGGGCTTATAATGCGTTATTTATGGCTCGTTGCTCTGTCAGAATAAATAAACCATTTTTTTATGTAATTCTGCCTTTTACCACATGATGGCATCACCGTTTTTAATACAATCTGGTGTCTACCTCCTGAGAATTGAGGAAATATCTGTAGATATTCAGAGGTTATTTCTCATTAGCTGGCGAAAAAAAATCGCAGATGCATCAGACAGAACCACTGATGATTTTTTTCTTTTCTTTTTTAAGTTGATGACAAATAAACGTGACAGAGGAGCTGCTTGACCCTATTTTTTTATTTAAAGTATTCTATACGCTTTGCTTAATGTTATCTGACTCTCCAAATATGAAAGAATTGAGTGCCTTATATTCAGTTATATTTTGCTGGCAATACTTGTTTAAATCAAAGTAGAATTACTGCATCAAAATAAACCAAGTGTTTCAGCACCATTGCAAAGCATCAGAATTAATACCCTCTTGTGTTTTTTCTCTCCTCACAGTCCTTTTTGGATACGCTACCACAATTATCCCGCGCGTCTACACCTACTACATCTCAACAGCACTGTTTGCTATCTTTGGTGTGAGGATGCTAAGAGAAGGGCTGAAGATGAGTCCAGACGAAGGCCAGGAGGAGCTGGAGGAAGTGCAGGCCGAAATAAAAAAGAAAGATGAGGAGGTGAGTAACAAGACCCGAAAAAGCTTAAACATGCCCCCTTTTTTTGCTTTATTATCCATTTCCTCCACTTACTATACAGATGGACTTCGTAGTTTATAGATACAGACTGTAGGCCAGCTTTTAATCTATAAATGTAGAACTACAAAGTCCACTTTACAGTAACAAACTGATAACATGGACAATATGAGGAGGGAAAAGGAGGCAAGTTAAATCGTTTGACTGGTTCTGAAGATCTCCGTATTAATATTAAATTTATAAAAGGTTTGCTAAAATCTGTATATGTATTTTATGTGTAATATGAATATACACCGACCCTACACTACCTCTCTTCACTAAACATCACAGGCAGCATTTTGCTTTTTTTAATATAGCTGTATGCAAATCAGTCCATATTAAAATAACTTGCATAATCAAATTAATAGTACTGAACAAAGTATTCTAATATCAGTTTGGTGAAGCCTTCTTGGATTATTTGCCGTTTTGGGTCATACAATCTCGCTCGCTGTTTATAGTTGAGTGTGGTAGTGGGTGGGGTTTGAGTATGACCAACACTGACTTAAGTCGCTTTGTATAAATGTGTCTGTTCAATGATTACATGTATATTTACTCACTTGTTCTCTGATTGATGATGTTTTTTTGGTCCCCCCAGCTTCAGCGATATAAGTTGGCTAACGGGGCAGCGGATGCAGAAGCCGGGGCAGCGGCAGCCATGATCCCTCAGAGAAAGTGGCACAGCCTCATTTCCCCCATCTTCATCCAGGCCCTCACCCTCACCTTTCTCGCCGAGTGGGGTGACCGCTCTCAGCTGGCCACCATCGTTCTGGCCGCGCGGGAGGTCTGCTAATGCATATAAATCACAGCTCAATATTATAACCAGCTTTTAAAAATAGTATTACTCATATATGATTAGACACGGCTTTACAGCGTGCCTTACGTTTCTGCAGGATCCATTTGGTGTGGCAGTGGGGGGCACGCTTGGGCATTGCCTCTGCACAGGACTGGCTGTGGTCGGTGGACGAATGGTAGCACAGAAGATCTCTGTTAGGACTGGTAAGAATCAAACCCAGAATACAAGCCCACTTTACAAGTTAATATAAACCAGTCGCTAAAAACTCCCCCGTTTTCCTCCACAGTTACAATTGTCGGTGGGATTGTGTTTCTTGCCTTCGCTTTCTCTGCCCTCTTCATCAAACCTGAAACTGGATTCTAACAGGAAGAGACTTTCCGGAGTTGGTTTGTACAACCAGCTTTGCTCTGTGTTTACAAACCTGGACAGCAGACAGAAGATCCCTGTTATTGTGCAGTGTTTAAATGAGTGTTATTTCTAAAACTTTTTCACAGGAACTACATTCGCTTTTATGTTTCCAATGCCCTCTGTTTATTATACCCCTCTTTTTCAAACCTGGATTTTCTTTCCATTCACATTTTACTCAGTCAGTGGGCTTTATCTTATTAGGCTGTGGGTGAAGATGCATCAGTGCATCCCTCATACCCTCAGTGGGTCTTCAGGTTTTTAATTTACATAACATTTCCTATTTCGTCAAGTCACTTGACTCAGGGTATGAGGTTGGAGTTGGATTATATGGCGGTATGCCGTACTGCCTGGGTCCGTTTTATAATAAACCACCCAAAATCTATTTCACACCGTTGTCCTCTCGGGTCAGTTGTAACCAATCAGCCAAGACATGGTCAGTGCCTGATGCGCTTTTAGTCCTGTAGCTCTAGTGCAAAAAAAAGTAGACTCCCAATTTGAAGGGGGGAAAAAAATAAAATTAAAATCTACAATTTTTAATCATGCACTCCAGCTGACAATTAAAAGAATCAGCAATAGACTTTATCATAAACAGCACAGTGTCCGGGTTAATGGTGCATTTCTATATTATTTCATAACTACTATTCTGTTCAAAATAACTGTATTGGATGTGGTGACATCTAGTGGTGCGGTTACAAATTGAAAATGCATCCTTTAAATTACATTGTTCCTACAAAAAACATCCAACACAGGCCTCCAAAATGTGACACTTTTGAAGATTAAAAAAGGCACATTTAAATTGTAAAATGCAAAAATCATTAGAGACAAGAGGTCAATATATGCAAATAAAACTATAATTATAAATGGTATAAATCCTTCTGAATTCTGTACTTAGACTTAAATGATGCATTCATTGTTTAATTTTCTGGACAAGGCGACAGAAAGTGTTTTAAATATCCCACAACTGTTACAGTCCCGTAGCATCACTGCAGAATAAAGGAACTCTGGCCTTTAAAGGTGCCTTGGCTGATTTACTGTATGCTAGTTTTAGACAGAAGTGATCCACTTACAGGCTGGCCCCAAAAAACCAAAACTTTTAAACCTTTGTTAAAATAAACAATTTATTTTGCTGTAGTGCTGTAAAAGAAGACACTGCTGTTTTTGTATAGAGTTTAAGGTCATGACTTTTTTGTCAATATTTGACAGGTCTTGTTCTGCTGTATCTACATAAGAACCTTATTTGTGGTGAAGAGAACTGAGACGCTGAAACACTAATTCCTGTAAATAAATAAATACTCAACGGTCAGTGGGGTGTTTGGCATGTTGTCCGTCGGATTGATCTACGTGACTGAGAAACTCTTATTTGTCTGGTTTTTTTTTAGGCATTAGGACTTCTCGAAGTGGACTTACTAAGGTAACAGAATGCAGTAGAGGCAGGGAAGGCACAGGTAGTTACACCCAGGTATCTTTTAAAATACATTTAGCACAATATATATATCATTTATATATCTTGCACTTAGAAATCTTGCATAGACCCAAAGAGTTAAACAATGGCATAACATAGGGGTATAATGAGGAACACGTTTAGTACCCACAAAGACAAAAGGCTAAAATCAAATATAATTTTTAAATGTTTATTTTTAAAATTGAATAAGGGGAAGCAAATGCACCATTTGCTTTAAAAGCTTCCATGACCCTTTCCTCAGACTGGCTCATCCGATGAGCCTCGAGCAGCACACACCCACCCACCCAACCTTCCTCCAATCCAACAGTGTTGGCCTACTGGATTTCAAGTCATGTAAAGTTTATATGTAATAATAAGAGGTGCTTTGAAATAGTTTTTTTCCTCTGAAATAATGTACTGACCATTTCAATCCCATGAACCAAACACAAATGTACTTCAGGCAGTATCACACAGATGAAGCTTAAATGATAGAAAAGCAGAGACATTCAGAATCCTGTGAGAAGTACAGAGAATTAAACGAGTAACCAATTGCTTTTTCCAGTGGAGATCTGGACTACAGTGGACTCACGGAAATAAACAAGAAATGTGGGATTTTCTTGCAAGTCTTTGGATATGAAAAAAAAAAAACAGCAAAACAATAAGCATCAGAAGCAACAGACAAATAAAACCCTTCGAATGCTGACATTAGGGGTGCGAGACCAATGAAGGATTATAAGTAAAGTGTTCACGTGATTGTGACCGAAACCTGATGGCAACCACGGTCAGGAGCAACTGAAAAGCACCGGGTCGTGCTGCACAGAGCTTGTATTACCGTCACTGCAGCAGTGAGGGGAATGAGACCATGCTGAGCTGCAATATGATTTAGATTTATGTGAGCAGGAGGTTCCTGTAGTAACAAGTCTTGACTATCATAATAGGTTTGAATCATAAACAACAATAGAGCTGTTTTAATGTAAATACCTGTAATAAGCAGTTAGCTGGGAATCCTAAAGACCTTTTAACGTACTGCAGCGGGTCAAAAGGGTATTCCCTGTCAGACTCAAAATCACACTCCAGGTTCCAAGATGGATTAGCACTGAAATTATGTGATTTAACTGCTTGGTTAGAAACAAATTACAATGGCTTGAACATATTTGAGGCTTAAAAGCAAAACTGTTCCGGGCCAACATGCTTGAACAGGATGTGTAACATTTTGGAAGAGCAGAAGAAAAAAGAAACAACAAAAAGGATGTTTGAAGTTTAAAAAAGGTGCCAGCATGTTACCATTTAGTGTCTGAACAAATACCAAATATGACCTTTATAGTGTCGTACTACAATGAAGATAAAACATTTACCTAGTGAGACGCATTTCTTTAGGTTTTTGGATTAAAAGCAAAATGCAAAATAACAAAAAAGGTTCAAATACACAGTATATCTGATTTCTGTAAAATAAACATGCATGGTATAAAGTTTCGGGAAACGCCCCCTAATTATTAAATACAGGGGTTGCAGGTGGCAAATTTTTTTGTTAGGGTGGGAAAGCACCGCCTCACGTCAATGCAAGCTATGATTGGACGGGTTTATTGTGGAAGATCTTGAGGGTCCTGATCTCAACGTCCCATATAACTTTGGGATAAATTAGAATGCTCTAAATCAACAAAACATGACAAAACCTTTTTAGAAAAGGAGAATGATTTAGAATGGAGCGTCCCAATACTTCTGTTCATACAGTGTTTGTTTTACATTAATATTGGAGTGAAGAATCACTGGGAAGACAAATGTCTGAATCTTAATCGACTGAACATTGTCATTAAATTGTGTTTGGTCAACCTTTATCAAAAAAACAAAACAAAAACAAACAAAATGGACAGCAAGAACTCGACACCTGAGTACATCAGTCAACGGGTATATCGAACGTAAAGGCCGTTCATGGCAACCGACAGAACTTTCAGCAGTATTGTGACCGTGATTTTTTTTTTTTAATTCAAACTTAAACCTGCGAGCTCAGAACTCACAGTAATCAGCTTTCATTCACAGCAGCCCGAGCGTCAGCCGAGACAACCAGGTTCTTTCAGACCGCGAGTGTCACAGTTAGTTTAAAACATTTAGTTTACGACGATCGTAACTTCAACCGTTACAGAAAACCAAAGCGCCGCACAAAAACACAACCATTTAATCTCTCATAGCAACTGCTTCTCAGCGCTCAGTTCCATCGTAGAAAAATAGATCACAACAAGCGTTTCATTAAAGTTCTCTAATGGATTCAGTAAGATGTATAACATTCATTCTGTACGATACTGCCACACACTCGCACCGGGCTCGTCTCCCTGGAGTCGGAAACTGATATTCGGAGTAGATAAAAACACTACTGTGTTAATCTGAAAGTGCTGAATGTTTGTACAAACCGAAAACCAGAAGTAATCATCTCCATTGGCATGAAAACCAGCGTTCCTCTCGTTCACTCTTCACAGAGTTTACTACCAGCAACATATTTATTTTTATCCCACGAGGAAAGAGATCCACGAACCGTTTGTGAAAAGGACAACGACATCCCATTATACCAGACATGTGAACGCGCTCAGTACCAGTATAATCTCACTAAACATGTACAGATTGGTAATCTTTGGTTTAAACATTGTAATTCACTCACAGTTAAAGTTAACGCTCCCAGATTACTGGAGGACGAATCTAATACGTGACCACATGACAATTTTGCAGGTCAGACCACCAGATACTATGAAGGTTGTTTGGTAAACAACAGATTGGAGGCCTATCCCGGAGTCCATGCAGGGCAGAAACACATACATTTACACACATTCACAATTGTAATGACAATTTAACGTCTCACACATCTGACTGAGTAAGGCACCCACATGGAAATAGACTCCACCTTGTTCTTGTGAGGACAGTCTACCCCTAATGCCACCATGCGTCTTGTTTATTTTTCCAAATTAAATCACGTTATTACTCAGTAGGATGGCAGGGGGCTGCTGGAGCCTAACCCAGCATTCCTAGGACTAAAGGCAGGGAAGTGCCAGCTCCAATCAGGTCTCTAGACAAACACATGCACATGAACAGCTTAATTCATTCAGGGATGAAATAAATATATTTTGGTAGTAAACCCTTACATTTTGGCCCTTATGTCAAATAACAACCTCCTTAATGACAATGTACTCGATAGCTACCACGCAACCAAACTGAGGGAATGCTGCTAGTGACGAGTTACTGCAACGTGAACTGTTTGATTGGACCAGCACTTTGAAATGCTGGAGGTGTAAAGATCCTGAGATAATGGAACATTCAGCCCTGTTCTGTGCTGTGGGGGCTGAGGTCTCGTATGAACCGTGATGGTTATTGCGACCGCTCCTCCTCGATATGTCAGGTAGCAAGCTGCAAACGTGAAATCGTTACATCTCGTACAAAGCTTCCAAAACAACACTCGAACAAAGGTGACGGGACTTTTTTTAACTGCTGAAGTTAGAGAAACAAAACGGGGGCTCCTTAAATCCATGATTGTCCAAATAACTTTCAAAAGCTTACTGCTGATGAGACACAACCCATAAAGTGCAAACTGCAGGACAAATGCCCATTTGAATAAAGCTAATTAGAGAGAAGGGTTTTAGGATAGTTAGAATAAAAACTGGGAATGATATACACTCAGACTAAATCGTTCTTATCCCCTGGATCCATACATGTATTTGAATAATAATTGAAAGCGGAGAACTCAAAATGGCTCAATTGGAAGGGTGACCCCCAGTCAGACCCCCCAAATATTTCCATTCCATAGTTACTGGAATAAGCAAAAATATCAGGACAAAGCAACAACTTAGTGTCATCATTTTAAGTGCTTTATATCGTAGGTTTCCTCCAACCTAGCCTTTTAAAATTCAAAGAACAAAAAAAAAAGTCTTAAAGACTTAAAGTGCAGAAAAGACATAAGTGCTATTATTTTCTTAAAGTTAGGAAAGTTTAACGTCTTTTCCAAAAGACTGCTCATCTACTGGGTCTGATTACATAGATCATTATTATTTATTCTTCTTCTTATTATTCCTCACCACACGTCCCTGGACTTTACATTAAAGCATTGCTATGAACACCCGCCGTAACACCAGCCTTCACTCTGCTGGGTCAAATCCAGAGACACTACAGTGGCAAAGTCAGGTCACACCTTGCATTCTAATCCAGCCAAGAGAATACTGGCCAAGTCAGCAGTAGAACTTCCTCACCAAATATTGTTCACACTTTAAAGGGCTTTTCTACGTAAAAGACATTTTCCTAAACATCATCTCACAGTAAAGTTGATGGACACTGAGATTTAATCCGTTAATCAACCTGAAAAATTATTTGTGTCGTTACTTTTTCTGAATCTTGGACCTTGGTGACGGTTTTATAAGCTTGAGTTGTCACCCTTATGCAAATTTGCAATCACTTTGGTTAGAAGATTAAAATTAGGTAGTGTATACATAATACATATAATATCCGAACATGTCGCTGCACGCAAAGCCATTAACAAGACGCTCCATCATCAGGGATGTACTGATTCCATGATTCATTTAAGTGCCACCATCCCATCCCACGTCCAAATCGGATTTGTTAGCGATCCTAAAAATTTAAATGTCATTCACTCGAGCATTTAAATACGTTAATTACTGCATGAGTCGAATTAATGATGATCGTATTAGAACCTAAACGAATCAAAGTCAACATCAGCATCCTGATTCATTTGTGGAGGAGACCGAACACGCCACTGAACTTCACATACATCAGCGTTTCAATAATAATAATAACAATATTTAACGTCTGTGTCTGTAACCACTCTGCACTCGGATCGGTTCTCAACGTGTGACATCGGAAGCGACCCACTCCTTCAGCAGGTTTATGAAAATAGATCTTTTTAAACCAACTGTGACACACAAGGCCAAACCCTCCGGCTGCTTCGCAGACGCACATATGCACAGAAACACAAACCCCCACAGCAAACAGGAAGCTCGTGAAGGTATCAGCCATCAAGTGTTTTTTTTTTCTTTTAAACCTTTGAATACTAGAAAAAAATTATATTCAAAGCTACAAATAACTGACTATAGTTTTTTCATCTCATGCATCAATATAAAATATTAATTTCTCTTTCCTTGCGTTCGTATATTTACATAGTATTTTACAGGTTTACTATACAATAAAAGCTTAATCCACGGGACAATCTTAAAAATATCTTCTGACCCATAATTATTATTATATTTTTTTTTACATGACAAACACAAACGTGATTAGAAGGTTGCGTGTGAGGAACCGAGTGAACGCCGGTGATGCCACTCATCCTGTAGGACTTCTCTGAAGTCTTAAAACGATTCACTCCAGCATATTAACCAGAGCTTCCTGCATAAATTAATCATGTAGACGGCGGAGGAGAGAACAGACCAACAGAGCGGAAAAAGGGAAATATGAGAGATGAGAAGGGGAGGCGGATCAGCATGACCTGCTCTGCCATTCGCTCAACGTGCCTTCTTCCTAAACAGAACCTGACCTTCCCACGCTGGCAGCTCGGTACCTGTGGGCGTAGCTTTCCAGAGTTCAGTGCAAGCGTCCGGAGCTCGAGGGATGACTGTTAGGGTGTGTCGAGAATTCAGCACCCTTCACCAAAGAACGGGGACAGGTTGAAATACTGCTCATTCTTTCTTTGTGCTCTAGTGATAAACTGCTGGAGCTCCTCCCTTCACTGTTGCCGCACAACGGAGATCAAATGGATTCCTTGCCACATGATTGCCGCATGATTGGCTATCGCCTGATTACTGATTACTGTTGGTGCGGTCTGACATGCCGTCCTGTCTATGGGACACCAGCTGCTGCTGCTGTTGTTGCTGAAGCTGCTGCTGTTGGAGCTGCTGTTGCTGTTGGAGCTGCTGAAGCTGCTGCTGCTGCTGCTGTTGGAGCTGCTGCTGCTGCTGCTGCTGTTGTTGTTGGAGCTGCTGCTGCTGCTGTTGGAGCTGCTGCTGCTGCTGTGCCTGTTGCTGCTGCTGCTGTTGTGTGGTGGTGGTGGTGAAGGCATTCTGCTGCTGCAGTGGAAATGATGCCTGCAGAATCAGTTGTGCTGGTTGGTTCCCGTGTATCAGGCGCGGCGCCTAAATAGGATGTTTAAGATATGAAAATACAAAAGCAAACCGTTACCATGACGTTAGTAATTTTAATAAAACAGGATATTCAATATGTAACAAGTTTTGTTTTTAGTTGTGTTAGATGTCCCTCCTAATGCAACCCTCCTATTTAGCATGTTCGCCCCTCAGTGTTGGGGATTCACGGTTCAAATCCCGAGCTAGGTCGAGTTTCCATGTTCTTCCTGTGTAGAGGGTGAGGTAGCTCAGTGGTTTGGGTGTTGGGCTAGCAATCCAAAGGTTGGGGGTTCAAATCCAAGGTCCACTGAAGTTGGATGTGGGTCCTTGAGCTTGACCCATAACCCTAATTGCTTCAGGGATTCTGTATGTACCTCGGTGTTCGGACCCCAAATATTAAGCGGGATACTTGTAAGTCGCTTTAGATAAAAGCGTCCGGAAAATGGCCTTATGTTTTGTCCGCGTTGGTTTTCTCCAGGTTCCTCCCAGAGTCCGAAAGCTGAAGGTAGGTGAATCGGTTGCTCTAAATTGTCCCTATAGTCTGTGTGTCCCAAGCCTGGTAGAGGGTGAGGGTTGTGTCAGCAAGGACATCCGATGTAAAACACTTGGCCAAGTCTAATATGCATGTTTGGCGCTGTGGTGACCCTGAATAATAAAAAATAAAATGCTGAAATAAGTAGAAGGAGGATGACGGGCTGACACTACAAGTGCACTCATGCCTACAACCCTAGTGGCCAGGACAACCTCCCAAATTGGGAGAAAACCTGGATCCATCAATCCATCCATCAACTCACTCTGTTTTTTTGTGTTTTGAGGCCATTTAATGGCGGTACATGGGTTGTATCCTACACCTCACTCTGGAATCAAACCCAGGACCTTCCCGTTGTGAGGCAGCAGTGCTACTCACTGTGACACCATGCCACCCTGTGATGTTACAGCTATAAAAAAAATAGGTTTTGTCGGGTGCGAATGGGGATCTGCGTGCTCACCTGGAGGAACGATGTCTGGTTGAGTTGATTCTGGTTTTGGTTCTGCTGTTGTGTGGAGGCTTGCGTCTGAACCTGCTGCTCCTGTGAGGGCACCGCTGCCTGTTGTCCCATGCTGATGGCCTGATTCTGACTCTGCTGCGGGGCAAACGGCGTCACCATCTGTCCCATGGTGAACATGGTGGTGGGCACCATGACTGCACTGCAAGCCATGGGCCCACTCATGAGCTTGGTGAAGAGCTGAGGGGTTGTTGGGATTCTGGACAGAGGGGATAAGATGATGATACTGCATGTGAATATCAGTTCTTCTTATTTCTAGCAATAAAAAACATCTTCCCACAATGCACTCGTACAGCCGATATAACGTAAGATGAGCTGTACCTTATCTGCCGATCCTGAGAAAAAGTTGCCACGGTAGTGCCACTTGAGCTGTTCTGCGGCACACTGGTTGAAATCTGCACCACGTTGGCCTGTCCAGGCTGCGACATCATTATGGTGTTATAGAGAGAAGCTGGCAGCGTTCCTGGTGGAGACTGCAACTGATGAGACTGCCTCTGAGACTAAATACAGACAAAGATTAGTCACAAACAATACATACACTTTTATTTAGACCCCATTGACAAAAAACAGCTGGATTGAGTAATGCGCAGGGTTGATGGTACTGCAGTTGAGCTATTTTTTCCGTAACTAATGACCTGTGATGTTATCTTATTTGTAAGTCGCTTTGGATCAAAGTGTTTTTTTTTCTCAGATACAATAAAGATATAAGGTACGAGTGAGCGTCATTATTGTGAATAATTCACGGGAAAGAGGTTGTTGTAAGGCCCGGCACGAAGCACAGTTACATCCCTTTCCCATGGTTTATTCACAATAATGCACAACCACAATTGTCTTATTAAATAAAACACGTTTTGATTCAGAAATGTGTTTATTGAACGCAAAAAAAAATAATACGCAAAAAAAATCACGAATAATCTGATCTTCCTTGATGTAATCTAGGCTTTTAAAATGAACGCTAATCCCGTAGTGAAATGATTCTGTTTTTTCTAACAATCAAATACTGCCATCTAGTGAGCAAAATACAGAACGCAGTTTTTTCCCCGATATTCGGGGGAAAAAATAATGTATTGTATATCATGCATTGATACGAATGCAAAGCGGTCAGAGGTGTACCCATTTTGGAAATGATAATTATTCTGTTGTTTGATGCATTATATGGACAAAAGTTTTGAGACACTATATTTTTATATTCCTCTGTAACTTCCACAAGGCTTCCGATTTTCTAAATAAATACATGCATCACAGCGCAGTGGGCTGATGTTAATGCCAGGACGATGAGACAACGGAATTATGAACCACATCATCAAATATAATAATATATATGCTTGAAATGAAATGTTTTGTGGGAACGGAAAGTTCGTAAGTGTATTTACATGATTCTGTGGTTCTGGTAAGATCCGAACACGCTACATTCCTCTGCCCATTAACCCCCAAAATCTAATTTATTCTTAAGTCTGAAACAATACCCATGTTTTGATAAATGACTGCAAACATCAGCAGATGTTAAAAATGAAAACTCAGTAGCTATGGGCTGTACAAGAAACCCCACAATAATCCTGATAAAATACGATCGAGAGAATCTGTGAATTCATTTACTGTATAAATAAATAATCGTGGCAGGGATAGGACCTCACCTGTGTGACCGTTCCGCTCGGTTCCCGGAGCAGGTTCTGCTGCTGAGGGGGAGCCGGTTGGCTCTGCTGAGTGACTGCATGCTGAGCGCCGGTGTGGGGGGACGCCAGACTGCCCTGTAAGATTCCCGCTGGCACCACCAGACCCTGCATGGTCAGTGTCGTCCCGGGCTGTACCGAAGAACCCTGCGCCAACTGCACCGGCCCGAGGTTTAGACCCCCCCCACTGGGCTGAAGAAACATCTGCGTACACAAAATCAACAACATGTGTAATGTTGATCAGAATGGCGGATGTTTATCCAATAGACACTCAACCCAGGGATGTCAGTGTGCCATCTAGTGGGCAACAGAAGAAATGATTCTGCCACTGACAAAAGCGTAAAGTATATTTACGACTGTTTTTAATCTATTTATCAAGTTATGCTTTTCACTAATTACTTAGAAGGCCTTATATTTTGGTCTTAAGCCTAAAAAGGTTTATAAAACAGTCTTTTGTCTCCGATGCAAAAATATTAAGTAATTTCCATGGATTATTAACAAAACCACTGAGACATACATCTTACTTACTGAATCAAAATTCTTGCTATGCATTTTAAACATCTGTATGCTTTAGGTTCAAGGAAATAGTTTGGGGAAAGGCCCTTTTCTGGTTTATTACGCATAAAGCAATGTCCCCAAAATGGCATGGAATGGATACTCATAAAATATAAAAGACTTTCAACATGTAATGCATGAAACATGTCGCCAGACAGCAGGTTGGTGTACAATACAGGTGTCCCAATACTTTTGTTCATAAAGTATGTAAACAGTACAGTCCAAATCCCCTGATGTTCTACATGTTATGTCTACAGCTGTAAAATCCCACCTGTAGGCCCTGACCCTGAACCCTCTGCAGCTCCTCCTGGATTTGCCGCAACTCCTCCTGCTGCCTCTGGATGTTGGCTTCAATCATACGAGTACGCTGCTCCAGCTGATCCTTTAAGTGCTGCATGGCATCCAGCTGTGTGGAGAACTGCAGCACTGACTGCTAAAAAAACCATGAACAAATGTGCTGACTGGAATAGATCGGAATACGAAATGTTAATGCTCTAATGCTACATTTATGAACAAAATTCAGGTTATAAAGCCTCAATTCAGTGTTTAATCCCACAAATAAACACAGTCAATACCCAGCAACACACATTCACAGGTTTCCGGTTTCTCTAACAATCAAAAAACTGCCATCTAGTGGCCAAATAACAGAACACAACTTATACAAACTTTATATAGTAAAAAATAAAAAACATAACAAATAATGTACGCGTTAATACAAAATGTGAAGCTCTCAGCGGTGTGTGTTATTGACAATAATGTCATGGCTGGACAACCGGCTCAGCCAATCAGATGTAAGGTTTTATAATAGGGCATGAATTGACTTGAAACAAATAAACAGGTGTGTTTGCTATCTCACCTGCACAGTGGTCTGTGGCTGGGGCTGCTGGGACTGAGACACCAGACACGTTGACATCGTCTGGTTTGTATTCTGAGAGCTCATCGACTGCAGACACACAGCACACGTTCAGCAGTTCTACCTTTCTACACTAATGAGGTTATATTTTAATTACAGTTCGTTTCACATGAATGGCCTACGTTAAGTTTCATTCATTCATTTATTATCTTCTGCTTATTCCTTTATGAGGGTCGTGGTGGGGTTCACAATGCCCATCCAGGGGAGAACGTCTCGGGCACTGGGCAGATACACCCAGGACAGGGCGCCAATCCATCGCTGGGTACA
>JAOUQT010048363.1:0-10882 GCA_025769995.1 Xyliphius kryptos
ACCTTTCCCTGTCATCGTCCCTACATTCAGGGTTGCTACCTTCAAGCCTACACTCTTGACTCTCCTGTTCTCTCTCTCCGTCTCTTCACATGCTTTCCTCCTCGTCATCTTCGGCAAACAGTAGCCCAATTTCGGCCAGTACCCTGATTGCCGCCAGCACTGGCGGCAGTCGCTGTTAACCCGGGCCGCGACAGTATGAAGTAACAATCAGTAACACGCATTTTAATTTTGGCAAATGTTTTACGCCGGATGCCCTTCCTGACGCCGCCCTCAACATTTATCCGGGCTTGGGACCGGCACTAGAAATACACTGACTTGTTCTCTCTAATGGCTGCTTTACTCTGTCTATCAAAATATAACATTAAAATAAGGCGTACGTGAGTGGGTTAAAATTATGCGTACAAAACCAAGGACAAAAAAAGAAAAGTAAAGAGCTTAGTGTAGCGGAGTAAGAATACAGTTTCTTTTTCACAAATATACTCAAGTGAAAGTAAAGAGTATAGTGAATTAAAACCCTCCTATAAGTTTAATTTCAAGTATAATCAAATAACTGTAATGGAGTAAATGTAACTTATTACACCTCTGATATACAGTATATAAATATGTAATGTTTTCTTTATTATGTTCATATTCTTAAGAGACCATAAAAATCTTTTTCATATCTTAGTTTACATAAAAATATTGTAGTCCACATATGGACAGAAGCTAATTAATTCACAGATTTAGCCTCTTTTCAAAAAGAATGTCTTCTTTGCTAATTAGGGCCAAAAGATTCATGCATGCTTCGTCCTGAAGGGCACTTTTAAAGCCAAATTTGGTGACAGTTGTGCAACTAGTGACGCGAGTGAAAAAATTCTTTCTTCCAAAGGTGAGAGCAAGCAGTCAACACCTTTATCATGCCTGCTCTAAATTTCTTATTGAACTAATGATCTCTTTAGCTATTTTTTCACCACCTTCTGCCTCTGTACTTAGACATACTGTACACCTTAGGTGACTTCACTAAACAATATAAAACTACTTATTATTTTAATAAACAGTGTACATCCCAGAACTTTATTTTCCATTTTTGTGTGCATGTGTAATTAATCACATTCTATAAGTCAGTACATAATGATTTTAAATTTACAAACATTTTGTTTCCAACAAAAATGATATGAAAAATCTTTGTATATCAGTAAATAAAGTAATAAATTACAGCACTTTGTGGACAATGATAAGAGCTGCTCAGATTTTCTGCAATCAAACTAGCATGTTTGATTGTAATTGTCTCCCAAATAATGAAGTGCGGATTGATACTGATATATTGATACAACCGATACCAGATCTTTATCTTATAAAAGCGATTTTAAATCAAAATATCGATACTTTCGATACTTTTGTCAAATCCTTAACAGGAAAACAGTGAAAAGTAACTAAACTATTGATATCTTATATGTGGTAAGAACTACTTTTTCTTCAGCCTGGGTAAGTGTGAATAAATAAGAGCTGCTCGCTCAATCAGTCAATCACTCATTCTGTACAATGGCCCGGAGTCGTGCTGAGAGGTATTTCAGCTTCAAAATCAGGCAAGATGTAATTTGTGATGTTTGTAGAAAAACTATAATAAGTTGTAGAAACACAAAAAACCTTGTGAAATATCTAAAGTTAAATCATAACACAGAATATGGGTCAGTTATGATGAGGCGGACAGAAGAGGAAAGCACAGGGGTGTGACCTTTGGTGCTGCAGGCAAAAACTTTTGTAATGTCTTGCAAACACACAGAGATGGAGTGAACAGCAGTTTTATTTTGTGCATGCAAAAATCCAAAAACAAAACAAAAACAATGAAACAAAATGGCACAGAGTGTTGGGATATACTTAACTGAGGAGAAGAAAAGTAAACACAAAGAAATGCCGGAACACAATCCTCAAAAGATCAGAACAGGTAAGTCAAAACAAATTACTTGGATCCCGGAACACTCTGGCTTTTCCAGTTCTGAACACAAAGAAAACACAGCATTAAGCCACTCTTTCTTCTTCTGGGCCTACCGGCTTTGCGAGGAGCTGGTTTCTGTGGATATCATTGATAAAACTCCTCTATGAGCAGAGGGTCTAAGATGTCGTCTGCCATGACCCACCTGTTCTCCTTGGGACCCTAACCCTCCCAACACACCAAATACTGGAGTCGTCCTTGTCATCACTGGGAGTCAGTAAGCTCTTTGAACGTGTAAGTGACCTCGTCCTTCACTTCCAGTAGTCTGGGTGATTCTCTTTCCATGTCGGCCAGTGGGCCCTTCTTCACTGCTTTCAGTTGGCTCACATGGATCATACCTTAGAGTGACAAGGTAACTAGGCCCGATACACGACTTCATTTATTCAGCACACAATGGGAAATGGCCCTATGTATTTGGAACTGAGTTTCTTGTTGGGGGATTGTAAGTATTTAGTTTGAGACCCACGCGCTGTCTCTAGACTGGTACGTGGGATTTTCCCTCGTCACCGATCAGCTGCTTGTTTCATGTCTGCAAAGGCCTTAGTTATTCGTTGGTTGGTGAGAGCCCAGACCCTCTTACTTCTTTTGAATCAGTTGTTCACTGCAGAAATATTAGTGGGATTTGCGTTTCACGGGTACAGTGAAGGCTTATATCCAAACACACACTGGAAGGGCATGAGTCCAGTGCTGAGTGGCTGATGGAGTTCTGGGAATATTCAGCCCATGACAAGTATTTGGCCCAATCCTGTGGACGGTGTTGTTAGAACATTCTAAAAACTTGGTTAAATTTTGATTTACCCTTTTTGTTTGCCCACTGGCTTCAGGGCAATACCCGGAGGTGAGGCTCACTGAGATTCCCAGCTTTTAGTCTTTTAGCATATTTCAGATATTCCAGGTTCTTATGGTCAGTATAGATAATGAATGGATGAGTGGCTCTCTTCAACCAGTGCCTTCATTTCACCAAGGCTAATTTGACGGTCAACAGTCTTCAGTCACCTACACCATAATTTCTCTCCGCTTTAGACAATCTGTAAGAAAAAAGGACACTGGGTATAGTTTGGCTTGGTTCTCCCTGACATTGTAAAAGCACTGCCCCCACTCCAGAGTCCGATGCATTGACTTCAACTGTAAAATGCAGCTTTGGGTTGGGTTGTTTAAGGATGGGGCTGTGGTAAAGGATCTCTTCAGAGCGTTATAGGCCTGTGTGGCTAGGGAGGACCAAGTGAGCCATTTTGGTGAACCTTCTGCAGATTGTTAAGTGGGGAGACTATTGTGCTGAAGCTGCTTATGAATCGCCAGTAGAAATTGGCAAAAACCAAGAAACGCTTTTTGGGTGCTAAAGGCCATCTTCCACTCGTCTTATTCTCTCGTACGCACCGAGTTATAAGCACTCTGGAGATCCAGTTTGGTGTATATCTTGCCTTCTCGAAGTTGCTCTAGGGCAGAAGGGACAAGTAGCAGGGAATATGAGTACTTCACAGAGACTTAATTCAACGGTAATCAATACAGGGTCTGAGCCCACATTTTTCTTCTCCAAAAAGAAAAACCCGGCTGATGCGGGTGAGGTGGAATGCCATATGCAACCAGCCGACAATGCCTCCTGTTTTTATTCATCCATAGCTTGCTTTTCAGGTAAGGACAGGGCATAGATTTTGCATCATAGTAGGAGGTCAATCTTTACAGTCAATCTTACTAAAAACCCCCTGGAGATCAGCATAGCAGTTTGTAATGATCATTGTAGATTGTGTGGCTATAGTTTTTATGTTCGTAGATTCAATTTGGAGGGGGGTGAGCATAAACATTTGGAAAAGCAATCATTGGACCAAGCTTGTATTTCTCTGCTGTTGCCACAAGATCAGTGGGTCATGGCGATTCGTCCATGGTAGGCCCATCATGATAGGGTACATAGTTTTTCCTGGGACAGAGTAAGCAAACGCTCGCCAGAATCCCAGCTGTGAACAGGGAGGTCAAATACTGTTTGAAAGTTTTTTACAAATTCAATGTATGAGTGCCGCCTCACCTGCATTTTTCTAACATTCTGTGGCCCACTCCAAAGCCTTGCCAATGAGAGAGCTGATCTTAAACACCATCTTTTGTGCCTCCGTGATAGATCTATGCAATGAAAGAAAATATCATATTGGAGGAGAAAGCCTTTACACCTTTCTGGTTTACCATAGTAGCACTCGGTGTGAGAAACTGGCAGATTGATTTTTTTGTGCAGCATGAGCGAGTCCCTGCTGCATGCGAATCTCCATTTTCCAGAACGCGCACCATGATTGCACGCTTAATAATAAAGCCTGTTGGTACTAGGCTGTGTGCTGACTCTATGGTTTGTTGGCAGGTCAACCTGTAATGACTTGCGTACACACAGAGATGAAGTCAATAGCAGTTTTATTTTGCAAATGCAAAAATTCAAAAACAAAACAAAAACAATGAAAAAAATGGCGTGTTGGGATATACTTAACTGGCGAGGGGAAAAGTAAAAACAACATAAATTACAGAATGCAACGCACAGAAGATCAGAACAGGTAATTTCTTGGATCCCACAATACTCTGGCTCTTCCAGTTCTGAAAAACACAGTATTTAGTTTGTAAGACAAAAAAAAACAGGCCAAAAAGTCACAACATGAAAAAGACGTTAACAGACTAACAGACTCAAACACTAAGCTAGTATGGGTAGCAACAAACATTGGCTGAGAACCATAAACATATCAAAGTTCATGACTCAAGTTCATGAATCAGACCAGGGTTGTCGCTGAGCTGACCTGCAGAGAACTCTGAAAAGATTGCTTCTTAAATAGGAGAGCAGATTGCTCTCCTAATCAGTTCCAGGTGAGTCTAATCAGAGCTCCTGCAGAGTTATAGAACATGATTGTGGCAGAGCATGGCAGAGAGTGAACATGAGTAGCCTTATTCAGCGCTGAGCACGATTTCTGTTGGAGTTGTTCAAATTAATAAATATGGTTATGAAATAAATACATGCTTCAACAAATAGCTACATGAGTTCAGCTTGGACCTAATTTGTGTATCGCTAAGTTAATATCACATCAGCAAAAACTCATCATTCCTAATGCACTAATCATTTAAAGTGGATAACATAGTCTAGATGTCGATAAAGTATACAGATAAAATTACGATAAAACAGCCAGTGTGAATCATATGTTATATTTATTAAAAATAATGGATTAAAATAACATTTTAGCAATAAAATTCACTCACTGCACACTTTATGCTTATATGAATTACTGTTGTCTTTCTTCTTGAACCAGTCTGTCCATTCTCCTCTGCCCCTTACCTAACCCTAACACTATGGTTGTGCGTGAAAATCCTAGTAGATCAGCAGTTTCTGAATACTGAGCCCATCCCATAACAGGAGAGGTGCTGAGCACAAAAATAGAACAGGCTAAAGGGGAAGACAGTACAGGTGCTGGTTATAAATATAGAATATGAAGAAAAAGTTTATATATTTTACTAATTCTATTAAAAAAGTGAAGTTTGTATATTATACACATTTGTTACACACACTGATATATTTAAAGTGTATTTCTTTTGATTTAATGATTATAACTGACAACTAATAAAAAAAATTCGATATCATAGAAAGAATATTACATTCGAACAAATCAAAAAAGTATTTTTAGAAATGCTTACCAACTGAAAAATATAAACATGTAAAGTATCATGATATACAGCACTCAATACTTGGTTGGGGGTGTTTAAGAGCCAAGTTTGTGCTGATAATGGCCTTCAGCAATACTGCCTGGCCAATTAAGAACAGGGATATCATGATCCTTAAACCAGGTACTTATAGCTTTGGCACTGTGTGCATGTACCAAGTCCTGTTGAAAAATGAATCCCAAAAGTTGGTTGGCAGCAGAAAGAATGAGGTGTGATAAACGTACTGGTAAACAGCTGCATTGTTCTTGGACCTTAGAAAACACAGTGGACAAATACCAGCAGATGACATGGTTTCCCAAACCATCACTGACTGTGGAAACTTTAAACTAGACCTCAAGTGACATGGATTCTGTGCCTCTCCTGTATTTATCCAGACTCTGATACCTTGTTTTCCAAAGGAAACCCATCGCCAATACCAGCCTCAATTTTACTCACTAACAGATCGGAAAGGATATCCATTATATTGAACATCACTACCCCGGAGAAATGTGCCAGATTCTTCAAGACACTTTCTAAAAAATTATTAACAATACTTTGAAAGTGTTGATGTAGATGCACATGTAAAGACATTCTGTAAAACACTTATACCTTTAAAATAATAACGTATTTATACATGAAACACTACACATTGAGATAAACAAAAACTAAAAAATATATAAAAATATGCATTGTGCTTGTTCCTTTAACAGAGTTCCAAGGACCAATTTTTGCAGTGTTATAAGTAAATTAGTTGATAATTCTACTGGACAATTTGTCATACTTGCTTCTTGATGCCAGAAAAACCCAGTGGACGTCATTATGTAGGTTTTTTATGTTTAACTGAAATGTAGCCTGTTATATACAACCACTATTCAGAAAAATGTGGACCACGGAGTATAATATAAAAATCAGAATAAATTATTTGTAAATATATTATTTATTTTATTATTTAACATAAAACACACATCAGATGTTAAAAGTGGGCAGAGTAGTTGTGATCTTTGCTGTTGGAAAAGTAAGCTAATTATATTCCATAGTGATAACACAGATTGTATAGAAATAAACATCTCTAAAAATTTAACTAAAACAGGGGAGTCGGGAACACGGAACAAGTTCGGGAACAAGATTTGGAACAAACATTAGTGAACAATGTAAAATTTGTGAATTTCCCCACTGTGGGACAAATAAAGGCTTATCTTATCTTATCTTATTTAGCACTTTTAGACAGTTGAAATGTTATGCAAATCCTATTCATAAGACAGGCTCTTTCTGTGTCAGTGTCCAGCTGTGTTTTGATGTGAAAAAGCCATTAGCTGACATGTGACAGTGCGGAAACACTGTGGCAGTGTATATGTGTGGTTGAAATCGATTCAGAGTGTAACTTCAGAGCTTTGTCGTTCGGGGATCCATCATTCCTTCTGCTAAAGATCCTTTAGTATTTTTTTTTTTGATTGATTTGAAACCAGACCAGAGGTTCCAGTGAAGGATGGAGGTAATGCCTCTCTCTTTCTCACTCTCAATCACTAAACTCTCTTTCTCATCACCCTAGTTTGTCATTGACTCAATAGCAGAACTTGAGAGATGTTCATTTGCCATGGCTTCCACTAAAAAGACTTCCATTTATTTTCAGTGCAGAAATAGCAGGTGGAGGAAAGTATACGATAATGAGAGAGAAAACACTATATTAGACAAATAGAAATGAAAATAAATTAACACCTATTCTTCTCTCCATCATCTGACTGAATTTCAAGTGAGCATTGAACCCAAAGTGTGAATATACTAAAGTGCTATCATCAAAAGATCAAAACAAACAGTCATTGGCCAGATACTAAATTTTGGTACCACATAATGTGTTTTGTTTAAATTGGTAAACTCAGTGGTACTTATTCTACCAGCAAGTTGAAAACCACTGGACAGTGCTTTGAGTTTTACAAATGGGCCTATAACAAAGTGGGACAGACAGGTGTCAATTAAATAGGGAAAAACATATTTAAGTGACAAATAAACATGTCATACAGTTAATTTCTTTGAGAGGGACTAAACTCTCAATGAATATATTTCAATAATTAAAACATTTCAGTTGTAAATCTTTATTGGTAACAAAATTACATGAAAAATGATTAATGTAAGTCAAAATTATTATCCCAAGAATTTAGAATCTGAACAAAATAAAAGTGAAAAATAACATTGCAGGCTTATCCAACTTTAGTGGATATTCCTCAAGACAAGTTAAAATGTGGCTCAATGGTGTGTGTGACCGCCATGTGTCTGTATGACCTCCCTACAATGCCTGGTCATGCTCCTGATAATGTGGCAAATGTTCTCTTGAGGTTTTTCCTCCCAGACCTTGATTAAAGCATCAGTAAACTCCTGGACAGTATGTAGTGCAATGTGGCATTGGTGTATGGAATAAGACATGATGTCCCAGATGTGCTTTATTAGATTCATGTCTGGGGAATGGATAAGCTAGTCCATAGCATTAATGCCTTTATCATGCAGAAACTGCTGACACATCAGCAGAAAGAGTCCTAGCTATGTCATGCATCAGAATGAACCCAAGGGCATATAACCAACATATAGTCTCATAATAGGTCTGAGGCACTCATAATAGGCACTCATAATAGGTCTGAGGCACTCATACCTAATGGCATTCAGGGTATCACTGGCTAGCACATTTAAGGCTGTGTGGTCCTCCAAAGAAATGCCTTCCAACGCCATTATTGGACCACTTCCGAACTGGTCATGTTGGAGGATGTTGCAGGCATCAGAACATTTTCTATGGCGACTCCAGAGTTATGTTTGTCACGTGCTCAGTGTGAACCTGCGCTCCAGTAGTAAATCTGCCAATCTTTGTGTTCCCCGGCAAATGGCAATCATGCAATTGGTTGTAAGCACAAGTTACACTTGTGGATGTTAGCCCCTCATACTACCCTCATAGAGTCTGTTCCTCACAGGTTGAGCAGAAACATGCATATTAATGGCTTTCTGGAGGTAATTTTGCAGGGCTCTGGTAGTGCTCCTCCTGTTATTGCTTGCATTATATCAGTTAAAAGAGACCAAGCAGTTAGTGGAGAAAGCAAGAGAAGCCTGTGCTGCGCTTTCCATTGACATGAACAACGTCACTCTGAAATACAATGAGGTTCCCGAGCATAATTGCAGAGCTCACACTCTTACACAGTTCAGTTCATATAATAAGTGATTGTAAGTGAATAGTAATATTTTTTATTTATGTTAGGAATTAGTAATGATTAGTATGTTTAATATTATTGTATTATCATAAAGATATTCATATTGGATTTCATAAAGACCGATCCGGCCAGTAAAGTGTTCATTCAAGTGAATTATTGGACGAGTCTTAATTTGTTAATTGTCTGTCTAAATTATTTCCAAAATTAGTGAGGACAGAACAGTAAAAATACAATTATTTATTGATTCTTATCGAGAATAGAATATAATGCCTGTCTATTTGTGGCTTATTTCGTAAGATGAAAAAGGATCTATTTTTCGGATTACATGGACGCACTTTCCAATGAGTTTACACTTGAGAAAGCAATATAGAGACGATACTCCTGAGAAGTCGGAAGAAGCTTCTAAAGCTTTTAAAAAGATTAGAGGATTTTCCAAAAATCACTAATGAAGACATACATCGTCTAGTAAAACTTTTCTGAAAGAATTACTATGCGCCAAAAAAATATGACGACTCTTATATCTGGACTCTCTGATGTGCATCCGTCTAATATCGGATAAACTTTTCTATATTGTAAGACAGCTTTGGATTATAGAGGGAGCGAGATACAAATGCAAACATAATGTACCCTGTGCCACTTTCATAAATTTTGTAGCATAACAAGCTTCAATAAGAGTTGACCCAGTTTTTGTGGCAAGTGATCAAAGTGTTTGATCGACACTCAAATATGCAGGGAAAAAATAATCCAAATTTATGGTGACAACCCGAAAAACTCAAATCCCTACAGTGTCCAAACAGGAGGATTTCAATTTAAAGGATGTGCAAGCTCCCCATCAACGATGTCCTATCCATAAAAAAACCTCATCCACTTGAAAAATGCATTTTATTCCGGAATAAACCCTTGAAAGAAAGGAGAGCTTATCTCAAAGAACTGATCACATCTGTTTCAGATGCTGTGGATCATTTAAACACACCGCAAAAGATTGTAAAGCAGTGATTAAATGCAGTGAATGCGACAGCAAGGATCACATTTCGGCGATGCATCCTGATTCTAAACCTGTCTCAACGAATACTGATCCAGAGAATAAGAGTAATGAAAAAGATTTGTTGGTTGTCATGCCATGGTGTACAAAGGTATGTGGACAGTATCAAATGCAGCGTTTGTGTGGCAAAATTAATTTAGTCAAAGTTTTTCCCAGAGGCTTTAAAAAGAAACCTGTTAGGATGTATGCAATAATAGACGATCAGTCAAATAGGTCTTTCAGTCTTTTTTAAGATAGACACAAAACCAGTTCCATACACTTCACTTCAGGAAAAACTCAAGTTTTTGGAAGGAAAGCAATTGATTTTTATATAGAATCGATAAATGGGAAAACCACTAATCGAATACGACTTGGTTCCAAATGACAGGTTGGAAATTCCATCCCCAGAAAATGTCGCAAAACGTTATCCTCAATTAAATTCGATTTAAAATGAAATTTATATGATTAATAACAATGCTCCTATTCTCATATTATTAGGGAAAAACATTTGTGTTCACAAAGCTAGCAAACAGATACAAGGCATGAAGAATGAACCTTTCGCCCTGAAATTCTAGTTTGGATGGGTAATAATTGGCGATGTGTGCTTAGTTTCGGTCACAAAAACCAGGTCAGATACGAGTAGTGTTCGATTCCAGTGCGGAATACAATAGGATTTTGTTAAACCAGGCATTGGTTAGTGGCCCAGACTTGAATGACTCTTTGGTAGGAATGTTAATGCACTTCCATAAAGAACCAATTGCCTTATCAGCGGATATACATAAAATGTTTTATTGTGGAACGGGAGGATCACAGAGATTTTTTTGCGATTTTTATGGTTCAAAGGTAATGATGTGAGCAAAGAAATAATCGAATACAGAATAAAAGTTCATGTGCTTTCTCCGAGCTGCAGAGAAAGGCAAAAAAAAAGACGTTTTGTTGAAAGACACTTTTATGTTAATGACGGTCTTGTGTCAGTCGGACCGCCAGAGTAAGCAATTGATACTAACGCAAAACATGCTGGCTGAATCAAATCTACATCTTCAC
>JAOUQT010048387.1:0-10881 GCA_025769995.1 Xyliphius kryptos
CATAGTAATTGTAAATGAGATAAGATAATGGTCTCAAATAAGATTAGACTGTGGAAGTATAACTATGTTTATATTTAATTCTAATGTTAATATTAAATCCCGCGTGTGACCGCCCTTATGAGTTGGTCCTGATACATTTTGGTTTACCACCACAGAAGAAAGAATGGACACCAGTGCAGTTCTCAGAGGGTCTTCTGGATTGTCAAAGTGTATATTAAAATCACCTAAAATTATAGCTTTGTCTAGAGATGTAACTAGGTTGGAGATATAATCTGCATACTCATGTAGGAATTCCGAATATGGCCCTGGAGGTCTGTAAATGAAGATTATTTTTCCTGGTTTCACAAAATATTTTTGTAAACAAAACCTCAAACAAGTTTAGTTTTTGCTAAGGTTTGTGTGCGATGACTTAATCATTATTATTATAAATGACAGCTACACCTCCACCTCTACTAGTTAAACAAGGCTGGGGTATGTAATTATATCCAGGATGACTAGCTTTATTTAGTAATACATACTTATCTGAGTTTGATTTATGTTTCGGTTAACCAAAGTGCATTTAATCCCTAATCAGTAATAAGTTCGTTTATAATAAGTTATTAGACTAAACTCTTTGAATATTTATATATTTGTTCAAATTTCTATATTTTAGTTTAGCCCAGTGAACAAACACTGTCTTTATTTGGTGAAGCCTAGGAAACAATTCTAAGCAGGTAGCAGTCGGTCTGAATAGCCTGTTTGTCTGCTTTCTGGCCTTGGCTCTGGATTGTCATAGTTTAACTAGCCCTGTTTTAAGACTATGTTCTATGCTGCAAGATAAGAGAGCAGCACCTTCCCGAGTGGAATGGATACCGTCCTGTCCTAAGAGGTCAGTCCTACCTTCTAAATTACTCCAATTATCTATGAAGCCAACATTGTTTTCTGAGCACCACTCGGACATCCTGCAGTTTAGTGACCATAACCTTACATCACTATTCTGCATATACTGCTAATTTACACACATCTATAATATTACTCTTGGTAACCTCTGACTGTCGAAGGTGTATATCATTAGCTTCAACATGAAAAACTATCTTGGTGAGGCTGCGCTTGCCTACAAATCCTAAGATTACCTGCTATGTCCAGCGCCCTGGCTCCCGATAAACACTGTACTAATGCTGCTGGTGCGCATAAAGGCCTAGATACTTAACGTGCCTCACTATAGAGTCTACTATAACCAGAGGTCTTTCAGGTTTCTCAGTGGGTGTCTCACTGAGGAGGGTGAACCTGTTGGACACGTGAATTGGGGAACAGTGGTGCTCTCGTAGACGAGCCTCAGCATTAGCGTTGGCTTTGCGAGTATGCCGCTGGGTCATCAACCATGTGCCCTGCTGCGAGGGCTCTAATACTGGAGAGGAGGAACTTCTATCTTCTAAGGCATCCAGACTTTCCATTATCGTAACAGGACTACTATCACTCTCACTAACCCTCTCTAATGACTGGATGTGCACCTCTAAAACTGACATCTTCTCCTTTTAATTAGAGTGCAGTTATTACAGATATAATTATCAGTAATGACAGAGAAAGACTGTCTGAACATTCTGCATTCTCCACACTGTAACAGCTAAATATGTGACATGATTTTACGTTACCTTATACAAACTCTGCAGTATCGGATGATAATAAACGGATCCAGTGCAGATGGCGTCAGCGTGCTCTTTTGGTGGGATCCTGTAAATAGAAAACAATGTTAAGCCCTGAACTCTATAACATTGGCGAATGTTTAATATTGTCTGAAGTGAAAAACAAGTAGTAAACTTAGCTTTGGTTACGGATTTTTTCTATAGCAGTCATATGCAGCGGCGCACGTCGATGACGTCAGAATGAGGATGATTTATGGGAGAGACTTACACCATTGTAAAACTAAAATGAGCTGAATCTACACTTGAGAAAGATTAAAATGTGGAGAGAAAGATGGATGGACATACAGGTAAAATTACAGCAGACAGGTAAGCCCGGTTATTGGATTTTACCTTGAATTTGTGTGAGTGTGTGTAGGGGGTGTAGATGCGCGAGTGTGTGTGGCTCTCAGCCTTTGTTGATCCAGTCCTGGCCAATCCATCTGTGGATCTTGGTAATAAGGGGACAAATCCCTACCTAACTGGAACGCCAATCTCAAAAATATTTCTCCACAGAGAAACTTAGCCAATCCCATCAATTAAGTTGCAAGCCAGACACTTAATCTTACGATTAAATATCTATATTTATCACACGTCCAGTGTGTGAATGAACCTTAAAATTAACTATTGTAGACTGCTGTCTAAGAATAGTCACGGATGATTTTTCTACTCTCTTAAGAGCCTCAAAAACTTCTGCAAAAACCTTTCTTTCAGCTCTTTCTTCTCTCTTTTTTCTTTTTTTGCTTCCCCCTCTCTGTTCCCCTAAACCGACTATTTATCGCCTGTGTGTGGGGTTTATGTGACTTTGGGTGTGGTCTTCATTGACCAATCAGTAAGTTACCTTAGGTTGTTTAAAAAATATGCTGTTATCTAGGTTTTGTCTTCATTATGGCAGCATGGTACCATGTATGTGACCATTTTCTAATACTTATTAGATGTTGTGGTGATGAATAAATTCTTTGACTTCAGAAAATTGTACAAGCAACACACTTGTATATCTATAAAAAAGAATGGTCAAACAATATGTTTATATTTGTATGTGTTCTCATTAACCCATATCAGTTATGTTATAAGTGACTTTAAAGCTTATACAGTTATGATATTAAAACAATGTAAAAAAAGAAAAAGAAAATGAATTAAAGATGAAACCTATCCTTAAGGTTAACACATTACTCCTATCTGACTAAGTTATAGGTAAATACCTGTATCGCATGACTAACATTTTAAAACATACCAAAGAACAAAGTAGCTTATATAAAAAATTAAAAAAAACTAGTTGACATGGATTAGACGATGATCAATCCCAGTTTCTTTTCCTGCAGCGGGAATAAATATTAAACAAACACATTTTATTTAAAGATTAAGATTTTATTAATATAAATATTAATAACTATTTTTTTCCAACTCTAATTGTTGGGAGATTCACTGTGTATAAGGAGATATCTATATATACTCTTTTTGTGTCTTACCGAAGTAATATACCACCACATGTTAGAAATCATTGATTTTCCATATGGTTCCACATTGCACATTTTAACTGCCTCTACCTTTGTGCTCCGGGTGGCTCGACCTGAGAATTTATATGTGGAGTATGCATGTTCTACCGATGTTCACGTGGGTTTACTCCCACAGTCCAAAAACATGCATTATATGTCTTTGGACTGTGTACAGGTGGCACCGTGGCGCAGTGGACTGTGCAGTAGCCTCAAAGCAAGAAGATCCCGGGTTTGTGTGTTTTCCCAATGTTTGTGCGGCTTTTTTCCGGGTACTCCTGTTTCTCCTGCATTCCAAAGACATAGGTTAAATTGGGATCTCTAAAGTGCCCATTAATGTGTGAACGTGTGTGTAATTGTGTATGTGTGCGGCCTATGATAGATTGGCGCCCTGTCTAAGGTTGTTTCTGCCCTCGTGCCCGAAGTTGCCGGGTAGGCACCAGCTTCCCCGTGACCCTGAACTAGGATTAAGTGGGTATAGAAAATTAATAAATAAATGAATGAATGGACCGTGTACCCGGAGTAAACCCAGCATATACAAGGAGAATATACAAACTCCACACAGAAATTTCTCCACCCGGGTACTAAACTCAGGTCCTTCTTGGAAATAGCACTAATCACTCTGCCACACTGCTGCTCCTAATAAAGTGACACTTTCAAATGCATCCTAATTTTATTTTTCTGCAAAAACTGAGTAGTTTGGAAATTTTACTCTTTCTGGATCTCTGCCAGATTTTTGAGTCTTTTCTTTTAAATATTTCTCTGAAACCCACGGTTATCACTTTTGCTGGTGCATCTTCTCCTGCCACATTTTCTTCTTCCACTACGTAGTTTGGGGTGATTTCTACACAGTATTCTAATTTTTTAAATCCTGTTTTTTGGGATTTTATGAACTGTAAGCCAAAATTATGTAAAACTAAACAAATAAATACTGGAAATCTTTAAATTGTGGGCCCTGAATATATAATCTATGAAAGTTTCAGACATGTTTTGTGACTGATGTACTTGTGTAATCATTATATTAAGTAAAACAGATGCTTATGTCTCAGTGATGACATATAACCTATTTGTCATGTCATATGGCGTCATCATGGTTAGCTCCACAGATGTGCTCTAGGGTATTGTTAAACCAATTTCATTCTTGTTTTGTATTTTAACCGTAAAATGTATTTACAATATTTACAATATTCTGAGGTAAATATATTGAGGTAAATGTGGATTTTGTATTTTTTTGTTTTTTATTTTCCTGTGTGAAGAAATGTTGTTGGCCTAGTTTTATTGCTAATTTTTATGGCGCTTTTGACATTTAGCAGTATTGGTGTGAGTGGAACTAAAATCTTCCCTGAGGTTGCACTGGGGCTGTGACTTGCCACGTTTGTCTGTCTGAATTTCACTGTAAGTATGTCTGTCTTTGTGTGTGTCTGTGTGTGCATGCTGGTGTGGCAGTTTGTGTCTTCGAGGCGTAGACGCACCTGAATAATTTTTTTGGATTATAATAAATCACTGAGTTTAAATCAGGAATGGGTTTTGGTGCATGTTTATTTTAAACGTGATTATGTGTGCATTTATTTAACATCTAACATTTTTGACTTTTCACAGGTTCTGGCTTCCGAGGACATTAACTGGATTAGCGGATTGAAACCAGCACCTGCCTGATTCCGGCTTTCACTAATAGTTTTTGTTCATTTTTGTAATTGTATTTCAAGTTTTTGTTAAAAAATGAATCTCCCTGCAATTCTGTCCTTGGATATTTGCACGAATGGCAACCTCATCCAATAACAGATAATGTTGTTCTCTGTCTGAGAACAACAGCTGTCCAAGAGCTGTTTATTTCACTAAGTTTTTTTTTTTTGCACACCACAATCTGCTGACTCAAATCACTCTATCTATTTATCTCTGAGTGCCCACCCCTTTTCACTGTATTTTGGCAGCCTGTTTACTATGTAGCACACTATTAGTGAAAGCGAAAGTGATACTTTTTGCCACTATGTTTTGCACACAGCGGAATTGGTCCTCTGCATTTAACTCATCTGTGCAGTGAAACACACACATAGACACACATAGGTAAAGTGAGCACACGTGCCCGGAGCAGTGAGCAGCCCCGGAAGCAACTGGGGGTTAGGTGCCTTGCCCAAGGCACTTGTCGGTACTTGGAATCGAACCAGGGACCTTTCAGTCGCAAGGCTGATTCAGCCATGACTTGTCGGTAATTGAAATCAAACCAATGACCTTTCAGTCGCAAGGCTGGTTCCTTAACCACAAGCCTCTGACTGCCCCTAAATTAATGCTTGGGATTGAACCTAGGACCTCATACATGCAAAGCCTGCTCTCTACCAGTGAGCTACATCCCCATTATTAAAACAAAGTTTTAGAGTGTTATAATATCCAGCATTTTTGAAGTAACACAGTGTACCATAATAGGACAGCATCCAGTTAGATACAGAAAACCAGAGCAGACTCTAGACAGGCAATAATGTTTGTTTTAACACAGTCTGTTCCAGAAGCTTAATCAGGCTATAAAAACACTGAAAAAAAGGCATGTCTGTTTCTGTTAATATTATAAGGTTTAAATATATTTATCAATTATGTGTGACTGACTCAGATCCATTTGTCCTGTCAACTGGACACCATCTTCCATAGAAGGTACAGTATGTAGGTAAGTACATACTGTAGGATCATTTTAAGTAAAAAATATTTCAAACAGATACTCCTGGGTTATATCCCAAGCATCAATTTAGGGGCAGTCAGAGGCTTGTGGTTAAGGAACTAGCCTTGCAACCGAAAGGTCCCTGGTTTGATTTCAATTACCGACAAGTCGTGGCTGAATCAGCCTTGCGACTGAAACGTCCCTGGTTCGATTCCAAGTACCGACAAGTCATGGCTGAAGTGCCCTTGGGCAAGGCACCTAACCCCCAGTTGCTCCCCGGGCGCTGTGCTGGATGCTCACTGCTCCGCATAAACCAGTTTTGCAATCAGGGACTTATAATGTCACTGTATAATATAGCATAACTATAGCTTTAAAATGTCCTTATCATGGTCCAAGAATTCTGGTAGTACTCAGTATATATGAGAGTGTTTTGTAATGTATTTTGTGAGTGTGACTGTGAACTACTTATGTATCCTGGCTCTTGATTATATTTAGTTGATTATTCAACTATTGGCTGAATTTGTAATATTCACAGTTTTAAAAGATGTAATTATCTGATAGAATGGTGGAACATGGGGGAGACTTGTTAATTGTCAACATTTACATTTACATTTGTAATATTTAGCAGACGCCCTTGTCCAGAGCGACTTACAAAAGTCCTCAATACAAAAGTCAACGCTACAAAGTCAACACTAACAGTGCATACACAGCAATATTGGACTTCATAATATATAAAAAAAAATCAAAAACTGTTGAAATAACTCAATGGTTGACACAGTGGTAAAGTCAGTAACGCTATCGCCTCACTTTAAGAAAGACCCGGGTTTGATCCCTGAGTGGGATGACTTGGTAAATTTCTGTGTGGGGTTTACACATTCTCCCAGTGTTTGTGCGGGTTTTCTCTTTGTGCTCCTGTTTCCTCATGCATTCCAAAGTCATGCATTCTAGGTTAATTGGTATCTCTAAGGCCACCCTTATTGTGTGAATACGTGTGTGACCTTACAATGGATTGGTCCTTGTTTCTGTCACTTGCACCCAGTGTTGCCATTTGGGCACCAGCTGGCCCCCTTGTGGATTAAGAGGAAGAAAATGAATGAATGAGATAACTAATGTCTGCATTCCACTGTGACCTTGCCTATTCTCTGCATGAGATTCGCATAAATTAGCCTCAATATGTAGACTTTGCTTTTCACATATTTCTCCCAGATGCCTATTGACAATGTTCTCCATTCACAAGTGTCTTCTGCGTGCACGATGAGAGCAGAGAATATCTCACACTAAGACTGACCAGTGATTAGATTTTTAATACAATGTTATGAAATGTTTAATAAGACCCAACAATGCTAAGGAATGAACACTACATGAATATTAATAGTCTATTTACACTGTATCAGACCGGTTTTCTGACTCCTATGCCACCTTACCTTTCTGTAAATAATGTTAAACATGGTGGCCCAAATGGGATAGGTGCATGAATTGTTCTGCTGCCTTAATTTGTTTATATGTCTGAAAAAGAATTGCAGTATGTGTGTAAGGATGTTTATTTCCTCAGATGTAGCAAAGGCATTCTTAAATTATTAGCCATTTTTACAAATATTTAATGTTAGTCATTTACAGTCGGATCATGGTAGGACATGGTTATATAGTTTCATTACAGGCACTAGCAAAGCTTCGTGCAGGTTCCATGCGTACCTATGGCTAGCTGAAGTGAAATTCACATGATGACAGGATGACTGCACAGATTAACAATTATTCAGTAATTCTTGAATATTTTACACACTGTTTAATCAATATATTTAGACATGAGATGTTCAAGGTTGGCATCCCTGTTTTTTACACTTTCATTCTTAATTGTTTAATGAGGAGGGGTAGATACACAAATTCCTTTCACCTTTTTTTTCAGAACAATGTTTTTAAATATTTCAATAATTTAACATGAAAACTAATATTTTTGGAAACAAATGCATGGTCCTCAAAGATTCAGACACTAGAAGATACTGCATAGTGGCAGCTGTAGGTTTGCAAGTTCTTGTTACCAGAAGGTTGTTCCCGGTTCGATTCCTGGTACCACTAAGTTAATTTATGGCTGAAAGGCCCTTGGGCAAGGCACCTAACCCCTGGTTGCTCCCCGGGGGCTGTGTAGACTGCTTACAGCTCCAGGCACATGTACTTACTTTACTTGTGTGTATATGTGTGTTTCACATGTGGATTAAATGCGGAGGAACAATTTCACTATGTGCAAGCATAGTGGCAAATAGATCACTTTCACTATGAAATAACATCATCATATTTTATTTATCACACTCTGACAGCTAAATCTCTCCTGCCCAAACTTTTTTAGAATGTATTGCAAGGTTAAATTTTAATAATAATATTTAATAATTATTATTTATTGATTCCCATAGGAAAATACTTTCTTTGCATTTAATCATCCGGGGGTGCACATGGAGAATTGTGCTGCCCCCTACTGAGGCGCATGGGGAGCAGTTGGGTGGTTGGGTGCCTTGCTCAACAGCACTTCAGCCATGACTTGCCTAGAGTGGGGATTCATTTATTCATTTTCCTACACTTCATCCACAATGGGTCACAGGCCAGCCTGAGCCCACCAGGCAACTATGGGCACAAGGACAGGAGCAACACTAGACATGGTTCAAATATATCGTATGGCACACAAACATTCGCACACTAAGGGCCACTTTTGAGACGCCAGTTCACTTAAAAAGCATGTCATTGAAATGCGGGAGGAAACCGAAACACCCAAGAAATCCCGCACAAACACTGAGAGAACATGCAAACTCCCCTGGTTGCTGTGAGGCAACAGTACTATCAATGCACTACCGTGCCGCATGTAGGGTGGGAATTGATGTATGAAATCATAGTGTCTGCAAAAAAAAAAGTCAACATAAATGCAAGAAACACTGTTTAATGATTTGCATTCTCCATACTGTCCCAACTTTTTCTTATTTGTGGTTGTAGTAGGAGAGCATGTGCTCCAGGTAAGACACGTGACACTAGCATGTATGTGACTGTCTGCCACTCTCTTTGCTCTGTACACTTGAATCTTATTAAACCTTAATCCGCTGAAGTGTTTCGAAATCTACATGTTATAACCTACAACACAACTGACTTGAGTAACTCACACAGACTAACAGTTAAATAATACTGGCTTAACAATACAATGCGTATTAAGCAAATCATTTGTACCTGTTATTAATCTGATTATGCTTTTCAGATGTGTGGTCTACATGTGTCCATTATAAAACTCGTTATGGAATAGAGAGCTATTAGTACAAATGCGATTGAAGCTTTTAGTACAGCTCTGCCTTTCTAACTACCTTTCCATTTCTCATTCTCTTCCTACTGCTATGCACTGACCATCCCTTGGGTTTTGTCCACTTCCTACCCCTCCCTTCCACCATCCCTCCATACATGGGCCATCCCTTGGGCTTCGTCGTGTTGTCCGTACTCCCTCCCTACATTGGTCATCCTGTTTGCTTTACCAATTGCATTTCTGCAACCGTTGTACAGGTTTCTAAATTAGCCAGGCATAGTCAGGGTAGAAGGCTGGCTGTCCGAGGGCAGAGAGAGTGTCTGTGTATGTGTTTAGATTAATATTCATTGCAGAAGGACAAATTGATAACGGTAGGTAGAAGGTTCTTTATTTGCATAAATATGTAATAACTTTGTAATGGAATTATAAAAAGATAAATGGAAAGTAAAATACAATGTAATAAGCTGTAGGTTTGTATGTTTGAAATACATGTAACTGTCATATTTAATAGTTACAGTTGTAGTAACAAAGACCAAAGTGTAACTTATTTCTGATACTTGTATGTTTTTCTAAGGCATTTAAAGACAACCTCATTAATAAGGATTTGTTCAGTATGACATGAAGAGAAAATAGCAGGAAAAGAGGTAGGGAGCTTCTCGTAATAACACTATCCTTGCACGATGCAATTTAGCAATGCACTCTATTATTAAAAAGGCTGCTGTTAACTCCTAATGATCAGTTTAATCAATATGTTCTTACATGCAAAGAGCCAAATGAAATCTAAGATGTTTATATTAAATTTAGTTTAGCGGTACTACAGTACTGTATGGCCTGTGTTTGCAAACTGCTGCTAAATAACTATCATTGTTACATTTATGATAATTATACTGTATGTATATACAGTCTATCTGTGTCTATAAGTTATAATATGCATAGCTTACAGAATGCAATATAGTGCATTCACGAGCATGTGAGATCTTTTTGCAGACTGGCACTGCCATACACACTTGACCTGAGCTATGAAGTATGTAGGCATGTGTGGAGCTGTCTCTATATTGGTGTAATAGAGAGGCAACAGCTGCAGTCTCCAGTCATAAGACCTTTGCATGCCATAGCTAAGATAGCACTGTGTAGTGAAATCACTGTGGTGTTTATTATTATTTTCAAACATATATAATAAGGATGCTGTGTTTTCACGTTGTCTCATGCGTTGCTTATAATCTCAACTGATTCCTGTTTGGAAAACATGATAAATAAACTAATTATTGGTGATAAAAATCTGTGTATAACAGAGAAATTGTGAGTGTGTGGCTGTGAGTGTTGTTTCCGTGGACTGTAAAAAGATATTGACACACACACTACCGGTCATGTAGTAGAACAGTGAGCTATCATGTTTTGTTTTGTTATAAGGCTTACGTAGGTAATAAGTAATGATCCGCCACACCCACATATCAGCCTCAAACAGCATGCTGTACTTGAGTAGTGCCAGGCAAACTTGGCAACTAGAACGCAGTTAGCACTTGCATCATGTGAAATACGGAGGCAAGGCTCAACTTTACACAGATCAATGCACCTTATTAGGAAATAACTGTGCAAAAGGGATTTGATTATATATTCCAATAAAGAGTTTTTGTTTATGGGTTATGTCTGCTAATATCAACAAGAGCAGATTAATATATATCTTCAGCTGTACAGAGCAAGCACTAGGCTTGGAAAGAACTTTCAAAGACAGCGGTGATAAATTGGGCCATCTGTCTCACTACGGATTTTAAATAAGCACACTTTGTCCCACTGGAATATAATTATGTAATA
>JAOUQT010048397.1:0-10880 GCA_025769995.1 Xyliphius kryptos
CTGGCAGCCTAACTCTTCAGTTTTCACTGACTTTGCAAGATGGAAAGCCGTTCCAAAGTGACTGAAACCCTCCGTCAACAGGTTGTCAAGATGAAGGCCAAAGGGGTGACCCTATCAGCCATAGCAATTATTGTATTTATTTTGAATTTATGTACGTACAGTTAAACCTTGTAAACTGTAACTATAAAATTTACTGTTACAGAGTAAACTGCCAAACAATACACACAGCACAGATATTGATTTAAAAAATTGATAACCTAAAAATTTTAACATGTACCACAGGAGTCTAAAAAAATTAAAACACATAAAACACGCAACTTTGGGATTTTGAATCTTGCAATTAATATTGTATTGGGAAATGGAATATTAAAGAAAACATAGACACTGTGCTAATGAGCCTTCTAAAACAAATATTACAATCCATATAATTTAATATAATAACCCATATAGTGTGTGTATAATGTCATATAATACTAATGTAAAATAGATGAGCGGAATATTGTGACATATTTTTGTTTTCAAAAAAAATTTAGGTCATATCTGTGATTAATACATTATGTTCTATTAACACAGTTTGGGATACGACCAGCTGTCTCTCTGACCTTTCCCCAGAATACATGAGAATCAGAGACTCTACTGACAAACCCACTGTTACGAATCTCATTGGTTATTTTAAAAATGTTAAGTGACATAAACAGAGCTGAAGAGGATTGTTACCTAATGCGAGACTCTTTGCATGATGACTGTTGAGAAGAGAGAAGCATTAGTGTAAATCAGCGGCCTCTGACTTATTAAAAGCCAGTGCCAAGTTTAGTATCAAGTTCATTGCCTGTTGAGAAAGAACTGCTCCCAAAATGAGCCAGACAAAAGGCTATTTTACATGATAGGGAGAAGAAGCAAAGACAAGCAGCAAAATATATTTTAATTACAAATAATTATTGGACAATTCTGCTCAGATATGGAGGATATGGAAACAGAAGATCTTGCTATCCGTGATCTCAGTATTGAGATAAGCCAACTTTTGGAACATATTCATGAAGTGTTGACCAGGTTGTATATAAGTATTAAGCAAAGAGCTGTGCGCACAGGCATCCGCTTGTTATTGGTTCTTATGTTGCTCTTGTTAGCTATTTTCATCTATGTTAGTTTCTATTGTGCTTTTATGCCTAGAACAAACCTCACTACTCAGGTACACTTCCACTTCAGGTGAGATTTTTAAAATAATTTAGATTGCTTGTAATACTTGTTTAAACTATACAGCATTCTTTTTACAGAATTATTTAAATATAGATTTCTTTCCCCTCAGATTTACAGTTAAAGTGTTAAACATCTGATGAGTTACAGTTTATTCCAGAATTTCAAACTTGTCTGTTATAAATGTAAATAGATAATGACACTTAATACTGTGAAGTCTCAATACACGTATGCGTGTGTCTTTGTGTTTCCTTTTTTTAACCAGTGTTTGATTTTTTCAGCAGATCTGATTTAGTTTGCTCCCATCTTGTGGCTAATGTCTCATTCCTTCAAAATAACATAAAACAGGTGCGTGGTATTTTTCTATTCCATGGTTCCCGAGTTGCCTCAACATTGTATGTTTCTTTGTAAAATTGTCACATTTTAGTCCTTTTTCCTAAAACAGATATTTAGTATTTAATGTGTTGTTAATTAAAAAATAGCCATATCTATTACAAAAATATGTTTTATATAAATCATATAACCTAAGTTGTTTAAGCCACCATATAGCTTTGAGACATACAGTCACTAAAATGCACTGCTCCAACTGACTCAAGTTAGTTTCTATATGTGTCATCCATAAATCTAAAATGGTATTCGGAATATTACCTCAGAATCTATTTGGATTACCCATATGTACCATTTTTAAACTAGGGTTGTATTGCTAACAATACTAACAATTTAAAATTATGTGTTCAAGACTTAACATTACCAGTTTGCTATTGTTGGGCCTTATGCAATGTCTTATTGTTATTTAATTGCTGTCTAATATGTGTTACTTTGGATACAGACTGTGTACAGTGAATGTAAATGACTGATATTGGCATTTTTGGCACTTCTGTTTTTCAGTGCATTCATTATACACTGTATACACATCTTTCCCACTTCTAGATAATGGATCCAGGCCAGCCTTATCAGATTACACTGGAGATGGAAATGCCAGAGTCCCCAGTCAATATGCAACTGGGTATGTTTATGGTAAAGATGTCTTGTTACTCCTATAATGAAGAGATTGTTGATTCCTCAGTGCGCTCCGTAAGTTCACAAATGACAACAAAGATTCATCCTTACTGTCCCAGCACCAACATGTATCACCATTGTTCCTGATCCCCATCTCCATATTTATGTTCCCTCTAGACCATGCTTCACTATCGATCATGTCTGCTGCAAACCTTAGAGACTCTGGTGTTGCTTCCTCTGTTACTGATTAGTGCAAATGAGCAGAAGCAGAAGGTTTTAGTGGAGCTTTACTCATCTTACATTGAAAGCATAGTAAGTACTGGTGTGGATGTAGCCAATAACAATTTAATTATTGAAGGAAATGTTTATATTCTTTTGTCCAATTGAGAGCTTAGTGTTTTAATTTCTTTTCCTGTTCCAAATCTGTAAATATCCAGCATTTATAATCTTATTTTCAGATGTTATCTCTAGGAATGGTTCAGTATTTGATTTTAATATCATGTTATCCCAACTACACAGTTTACTATATTGATTTATGCATTATAATGAAACATATACTGTATGTTGAAGGTTGGCCAGGAGAGCACAAAAAAAAATCCCTCTTAAAATAAGCATGCTTTTTTTTTTAACAAAAGAGATTTCTTTTTATATATTTCATGTTATAAATATTTTTACTTATTAGTACTACTAGACCAAGATAGTACTTTATTAGATGTAAAGCAGAAATTATCAAATAAAATTCAATTCAATTAAAAAATACAATTTGTAAATTTCCCCATGTGGGACTAGAAAAGGCATATTTTGTCTTTATTTTGTTACGTTTAGAACATTATTTATTCCATTCATAGGACAAGCCTACAGTTGGAGCAGTGATTGAAATCCAATCTCAGCAAATCCAGATTTATGGAGCAAAACTCCACATTCATGCCCATTTCAGAGGAATCAGGTGTGTGGGAGTGTCATTTTTAATACTGGATTAGTTCTCCCAGTTTCTCTTTTTTATATTGTTTAATTCACTCCATATTTGTTTGTTGGGAGCTCCAGGCCTTAAAGTTTTTGTTAACTGCTCTGTTCTGCAAAATTGACAATTGTACCAGAATTAATTAACCAAATTGACCAAGAAGCCAGAACCTTGTAAAATTTGCTAAAATCTGTAAGCAATTTTGGTAACCACTTTTTTTACATTTTCAAATATACATCATAATGTATATTTGTTTCAAATTTGTTTGTCCTCAGATACGCTTTTCATCATTTTCCTTTGACCTCAGCAGTGGTTGGAGTGACGAACAACTTAATTTGTCTCATCATGATTTTTCGAAAGAGTTCCCATGGTCTTGTCATTTGGCTAAATCAACAGGTCTTTTTATTTACCATAACCTAAAATACATTTATATTTGAATGCTGTTAAATATTTAATGTGGATATGGTTTACTGTTAATTTCAGTGTGGAAAATGCAATGAAGTAATACAAAATAGAACAGGTGTACATGAGGGCACAGAACATTACAAGCAAAGTGCACATGAAGAGGAAAACAGCAGAGGTAACTAGAGAAAAAGTTGCATTTTACCTATTCATGTGTAAAGAATAACCCACAATGTCCAAACTGTTTGGATTTTATGACCACAAGTTGAAATGAATAAATGTAATGTCTTTTGGCAGATTTAAATTTGTAATGCAGTTTATAACTAATGCAATTATATTCATTCAATTTCTTTAAAAAAAAAAAAAAAACAATAATTTTTATTAGTATAGTCTGGTTTTCAGTGTAGTCCACTGTCCGTAAGGCTGAGTCACTCAGCATTTTAAAAAAACTTCTCAAAACATAGCTCTTCCACAAGCACTTGCTATGAAATAAAATAAAAGCCAGATGGGATGATGATCAGGTTTGGTGATACTACAGTGTAGCTGGCTTCTCATTAACTACTGACTTGTGGTGTTCTCTCATTTGTAAGTCGCTTTAGATACAAGCATCTGTTAAATGACTAAATGTAATGGAAAAGTAAATAACTGTATCTATGTGTTTTAGGCCCTGAGATACATTCCATGGACCCATTGGAATTATGAACAAATGACCTAATAATGGGTTCAGGTTGACAACTCAGTTTTAAACAAATACGTAAAATAAAGACATGAAATGTAATGAGTGAAATGTAAAGTTTAGACTAAAGGAATATTTGACTCGTTGCTCTTCCACAGACCCTGTATTTACACCTTCTCACACTGAAAACTGTCTAGAGAGTTCTAGAAATGAACACACAATAATGATAAAGGTTATTAGTAGCAAAGGCTAGAGCTGCTGACAGCACTGTGAAAGTGTCCGGCTTTTTATTAAATGTTTACTTATAACATATTATGAAATATGATGATGACCATCATGCAAAATATTTTGTGCTGTGCAGTATAACCCAATGCTATTTGTATGTTATGTGTTTGTGGAAAATAAAACACCTACTTTGCATTTGTTTGCATGGTCTGTCTTTGTGCACATGTTTATTCGGACAGTTAGCTTAGCTATTTGAATAACTGGAATTCCTAGCTTTTAATTCTTTAAGTACATGTTTTAAATTATTTTACTGGGGGGAAAAATGGATTTACTCATTATATTTTATTTATAAACATATATTCACATCTAAAACCCAGCAATCCACATTGTCCGCTTGCATAAAAATCAAGTTATCAAGTTGCCCCACACCTCAGTAAACAATATATGTGTAGAATTTCCATTGTGCCTCTGGTATTGCCATGTTAAAGCTGATATGGGCCTTCCACAAGGTAATGATTTTAAATTAACAGCACATATTTTTTTGGAATGTACACTGTGGACAAAAACATCCAAAAATAGGCCTTTACTAATTATCAATCACTAAATAAAACAAAAAGTATTTTAAAATAAAAGTAAAATTGTTGAACAATAAAAACCCCAACATGACATACGAAGGCTATGACTTGGTTTAAAAAATCTTGTCGACACTACACAGTGGAAACTTCATGATGTCACAGCATGCAAATCTAAAGCTGTGGGCATTGATAGTCTGCTGAACTAGGTGACACGTTAGGCTTTAAAAGTTTTCCTAAAGCTGTGAAAACAGGCTGGAAAAAGCTATTTCCCTTTTTTTAAGTAGCAGATTTTGGTAAGTGCATTTGTTATGGATTATTATAAGGCTCTATTTTGATAATATTATTTAAAAAGGTAAAAACAAAGCTTTTTTCTTATTTGCCTTAACAGATTGTTTTACAAGATCCTACATATTGGATAATGGGATTTTATCTGCGGAATGTAGTCAATCCTCATATATGATTTAGAAATTCTTTAGGGAAAAGAAAAGAAAAAATGGATCTACATAACGAAGATGATTTTGATGAAAAAAGCAAAGAAGAAAATACAGAGACTTCAAAAGAGACAATTGATTTTAGTGAATCCTCATGTTGCTTTTCTGAAGCCCAAAGGAATAATAGATTAAAGAAAAATCTGTTTTCATCTGGCCGAAGGCAAAAACAAAAACTTGTATCTGCTCAGGCTGTCCTTTCATCTAAAATAGAACCAGATCCAATTCAGGTGGAACAATTGGAGAATGTATCCAACACAAATGCGACTCCAGTGGGCAGAGAAACAAAGCCGGCCACCAGTGGATTGTCCTGCTCAGAAAGCAGTGAAGAGAAAGACCAAGCACTGGAAAATTTGCGTGATAGGAATACTGTAAATGAACAGGGTTCATTCTTTGCAAAAACTGAGGTGGGACCTAGAAAGAACCTGTGGAAGATTGGACAAAGAGAAAGATGGAGAGGAAGGAGACAAGAAAGACTGGAGGGAGAAAGGGAGAACGATGAAGAAGAGCAGGCTACAGAAATAAAGCAAACAATAAGACATTTGCACAAGCAGTGGCAATCAAAAGAAAGTCAGGATGAAACATGTGAAAATTATGTGATAAGGTATCGAGAGGCAGAGCAAGCAAAGCCAGAGGGGAATAAAGAAATGCAAGTAGCCACCCCTCACCATAAATTGTCAGGATTTTTTGCAAACTCCTTTGCATCTACTTCCTCCTCCTCATCGTCCTCCTTTACCTACTCATCAGGAGAAAGTGAAGATGTCTTCAGTGAAGGAGAAGAAATGACCCAAAGAAAAGACATAAGAAGAGTAAGTAGAGATTTCTGACTAAAGCCTGGACAGCACAGTGCATTTATACCAACAACAAACCATTATGATCTACTTTTCTGTACAACAACATAACTATTTTATTCACATGTACCCAATTATCCTTCAAAGTTGTTATTTGGTATCTTATTCCCGTCATGTTCTGGCTATTTTATGTCTTCAGTGAGACTTAATCTCACTGTTCCACAAACAATTTGCATGTTTTCTGAAAGAGAACCTTGACTTTCCATTTGACTATTACATTTGCATAGCACAATGAAGGCAAATGGGGTGCCATTGCTTGTTATCATCATATGACAAATGTAGCTAGTTTTATAAATTTGTAAATTGTCATGAATTAATGATAAAAAAAATACATTATTAATGAAACCCTAAATGTAATGTACATGGCATTATAGTTCTGTAATAAAAACATGCTAAGATCTTGCTTCCAATATTACAATAATTCTTTAATTTTGGGTTTAATAAATAAGCATATAGTTGACAACATTTATTCTTACCTTAATTCTAAACACTAAACATTTAATTTTAGGTCAAGGTTCAAATCAAGGTTAATGAATATAAACCAAGTTTAAAATCTTAAACTGCATCAAATCTTTTTTGTCTTCCAGTGCCGATCATGGAGGACGTTCCTGACCATGATGCAGTGGTCAAAACGTAGGCAGAGTTCATGGGTTCAGCTCGCTGGACATCAAGGCATGTGACTTTAGCTTAATATGTGCCACAGCCTTTACATTAAACTTGAGACAAATATCTTATGATTAAACCCACCAATATCAATAATGCACACTTTTGACGGCTTCACATTCATTTGTACCATACACTATTTTCTCAATGTTTGTAATGAGCTGCATTCTTTAATTTGTATTTAATTGTTGGAAAAACTGGAAACCTGTTACTCAGCGATAAGCGTTCATTTTAAAAATCGGACTAGAAGACCAGTTTGTTAATGATTTTGCTTTCAGTAAATGCTTTTATTAATCTAAACTTGTTTGTTTTCTTTTTGTTTGTGTTTAACTTTTTTATACAGGCAATAAGACACTTGAGGTTGTGCATTTTTGTTAATAAATCACAGGAAAGAGATGTAAGTCCGCTTCATGTTGGGACGAACATCTCTTTCCTGTGATTTATATCTAGCTTATACCTAGTGATTTATATCTAGATTTATTATTTCTAGTTAATAAATAGTATTAAATGGATTTGAAAATGTCAGGGAGATCTTGTATAGAACTTTTAAAGGATGTACAAATGTTCTACAGTTCATGAAATTCATGAAATAACTTATCTAGGTAATATCCAACTGGGCGAAGGAGGGGAAGTCCTGAAGAGATTCAATGAGCTGGAGGACACCTGCCTGCAGGCACTCATGTCTGACCCACTCCATCAGTTTGTGCCTAAATACCTTGGTCAAATCTGTAGGAATGGAGAAAAATACATTCGTCTAGAGGACCTGCTAAGTGGCCTCAAGCAGCCTGTCATCATGGACTGCAAAATGGGAATACGGTATGCAAGAACCATCTTCAAATTATTTGATGAGCCTAGTGATAAAAGTGGGATTGATTACCATTTCAGTGTGCCACAAACTTACTTTAACTATAAAAGCAGATTATTACTTTCTTTCACCATGACTTAATTTAAAACTGTGGGTTTGGATTTAGAACTTCGGATAATTATGTAAGTAGTTTGTTATTTTGTGATATGTTAAGATTTTATTTATTTTGATAAATAATAGAAAAAAATGTAAAGTTTGTGGGCAGCACGGTGGCTTAGTGGTTAACATATTCAACTTTCAGTGCTGGGAATCCAGGTTTAAATCTCAGTCTGAATATAGTTTTTATGTTCTCTCTGTAACAATGTGAGTTCCTTAAGGGTTTTCCATTTCTTTTCCCACAGTCTAAAAATATGGATGCAAGGTAAATTGGCTGCTTTAAATTGCCCCTTTATAGTGTGTGTTTAAGTGTGCGAAAGTAAATGTGTGCCCAGCGAAAGATTGGTGCCCTGTCCAGGGTGCCCTGTCCTGCATAAATGCAGGTGTGCAGAATTTAAGTATTTGATGAGTTCCAAACTTATTGCTGCAATGGGAAGGTATGTTATTAAAATTAAAAACAAATGCATCATCATTACTGAAAGAAACAAACTGAACATAAAAGTAAAATATAGATGAATATAAGTGTATTTAGATTTGTGCATGTAACATTTCAATGAATTACAATGAAAAGGTGATTGTGTTCATGCAAGACATACATATACTTACAGTTATCCACCACCAACTGCAATTACTGAACTTAAATGACAAAAAAATCTGATTTCATAACATTGTAATATTTTATTTAGATAAGTTGTTTTTGCAATGTTCATGCTTTAGCAATGTTGTCATCTTATACTAGATGAAGTGGAAGAAAATATTTTTCTATGGTCACTCGCTAATCTCAAATACCTGTGAAAGGAAAAATGCAAAACATGTTGTGCAGAGGTGTTGATTTGTCCAACAACTAAAGTTTCTGAACTAAAACATCTTAAAAGATGTGTGTTAGCTATCATCGGCCAAAATGTTATGCATTGCTTAATACTTCTGATTCTTTTCCTTACGCAGCACCTATCAGGAAGATGAGATCATTAAAGCAAGGACTAAAACTAGCATAAGAACTGATATGTACCAGAAGATGTTAAAGGTTGATCCTGCTGCCCCGACTCAAGAGGAACATGCACAGAGAGGTGTGACAAAGTTGCGGTACATGCAGTGGAGGGATGACACGAGCAGCACCTCAACATTAGGATTCCGCATAGAAGGCATAATGGTACAATTTTAAAATTAGTCACAGACGCAATCAAAGTGTGTGTGTGTGTGTGTGTGTGTGTGTGTGTGTGTGTGTGTGTGTGTGTGTGTGTTTATAAGCTATTTAACTAGTCATTACATTGTTTTTTGCATAACCTGTTTACACACTCCTGCTGTAACCTCATGTAATTGTGAGGGCCGCAAGCCACGCAATGGAAATCATTCATTTATTCAATCATTATCTTTCGCTTAATCCTCTACAAGAGTTGCAGAGGGCTTTACCCATGCCCATCTAAAGGAGAACGACCGGGGCTCTGGGCAGATACACAGGGCACCAACCTGGGCACACTCACTCACACATCCACACACACAAACACACAATATATGGGGCAATATTGAGCATTCAGTTTATCTTAAATCCATGTTTTTGGACTGTAATCCGGAGAACCCTGAGGAAACCCACATGGACATGGGGATAACAGATTGAACAGATACTCCATCCAGATTGGAATTTTAACCGGGAATCCACAGCGTTGAGAGGAGAACGTGCTAACCATAAAACCACCATGGAAATCATTTAGGTTTAAAGTAAAGTTATAGTTGTTTTATGTTATGGAACTTTTTATGGTTCCGGTTTGGGTAAATCTATTTGATATGAATGGAAGTCCATGTGCAAAAAAAAAAAAAATTTCAACTGCTTGACTATCTGATTTATTAATTGATTGGTTGTTAATTTTATCATTTGTTATGTTTTACTTGTTGTACTGTTTTATGCCTAATGTAGTGATTTGTTTAGTTTATCTATTATATCTATCTAAACTGCGTAGTTTTTTTATAATTTGTTTTTTTTTTAGATGAACGATGGAACTGTACTACGAAACTTTAACAAAACACGAAGTAAAGCTCAAGTTGTTGAGAAACTGTTAATATTTACCAAGTCTCAAGTTCACATTATGGTAAGTTGTGAATTATTTTTCTTACTACTCCATGGGGTAGTCCTTAGCTTGTGCTTAAGGAACCAGCCTAGCAACTTAAAAATCCCTGGTTCCATTTCTGGTCCCACTAAGTACTATGGCTGAAGTGCTGATTGACTGGGAGCCAATCTATTGCTGGGCACTCACACACACACAGACTATAGGGACACTTAAGAGCAGCCCATTTACCTTGAATCCATGTTTTTGGACTGTGAAAGAAAACCAGAGAACCCGGAGGAAACCCACCAAGACATGGGGAGAACATGGAAACTACACCCAGATTGGGATTTGAACTGTGAATCATCAGTGCTAAGAGGCAAATGTGCTAGCCACTAAGCCACTAGCCTAGCATTTGTGTTTGAGTCATTTATTTTATATAGTGCATTTTACAACAGTGTACTGTCACAACGCAGCTTTAGAGTGTTATGAGCCTAAACCCCCAAAGAGCAAGCCAAAATGACAGTGTGAAGAAGAACTATTGTGTTGTCTTTTAAAAAGAAGTTTTAGGAGGACCAAGGCTTAGTGGGTGACTCATCCTACTTGAGTGGCCAGACAGGATCAACAGTATAGGACAGCCATGTACAGATTTTTTAGTGATCAGGTGTCCGTATTCAACAATTGGAAAAATTATATAAACTATCACTCCACCCGTGCTCTCTCAGTGTGTGTGTATGTGTGTGTTTCACTGCACCGATGGGTTAAATGTGGAGGACAAATTCCTCTGTGTGTGTAAGCACTGTGGGCAAAATGGATCACACTACTTTACCATAGATATAAAAAATT
>JAOUQT010048405.1:0-10880 GCA_025769995.1 Xyliphius kryptos
AAGTTTTATAAAACAAACTTTTTTATAGAATACATTTATTTTGAATATCATTTATAACAAGTGCTTAATTAAATTATTAAAATATATATATAAATATTTTAAGACTCTGCCAGTGGTAATTTATTTATAACATTACTTTGGTATTTTAAATGACATTGATCAGTTAAGTTAGGAAATAAATGCCCTTTTTAAGGGAAAAAAGGTGATTATGTACCCTATTGCTCATTTGTTTTACATTTACATTATTTTAAGTCATTTAGCAGACACTTTTATCCAAAGCAAATAACAAATGAGAGAACAACACAAGTCAGTATTGTTAGAAAGAACCATCTACACTGTAACACTATCAACCCTGTGTATAACTTGATCTGGTGTTTTTTTTTTTATTATTTTTTTTTAATTAATAGTTTTTTTTTATAGCAAGTGTCTGTGGAAGAGATGGTCATTTATTTTGGCTATTTGGGGAAAATCATTTATGGTAAACACTCCAGAGTTAAGTTACAAAACTGTAAAAACATAAGCTTATGAGTTTTTAGTGTCTGACAACTTATGAAAGATTCCGACAGACATACAGTAGTCCCTTTGACCTTAATATCTTTTTCCGGCCTCAGCTATTGCACTTTGTTTAGCTTATTATAAATATGCTGATGGCTAAATTAGAAAACAACAAGATTTTTTTAACTAATTTCTGAAGATTTACATTCTTAAATTTTCTTAAAATTGTAAAACCATTAAACAGTTCGTTTTCAACCAATTATTCTCTTATTTTTTTATTTAAATTGTAGTAAACATGCACAGATTTATCTTTAGGGATCCTTTCGATGTAATCGAGTTATTTTTTATTATTTATTGTGATTTTAGGGCCTAAACAAAAACACCCCTTGACTTATTTAATCCGCCGCTATTGATTTAAATAAAACTCCATCTGTCAAAAAAGCAGACCCTGTGTCAGGTATATTGAGAACATTGTCCTGCCACCCCAACAGTTGTACAAAACGAGGTGACAGATTTTGTTTAAAAAAAATAAATAATACATTCTCCATTTTAGTAGTTTTTACTTTAAAGATTATATTTAGTTTTAAGATTTAAAAAATAAAACTATAGAGCCAAAGTTAGGTAATACTAAAGTTTGCACTGAAGGTTGCGTTTTTCTCTACATTTTAAATCTATTGATGATTTTCATTTAAGACATAAATATCTTATTAACTCAACTAACAATTTGTCTCTAAACCAACTATATACGAACAGAGTTATGCTTAATCTATATTTTATTACTACTAAAGCATGTTTAGTATGTTTATTATTATTATTATTATTATTATTACTATGGTCATGTAGCTGCTTTTGCCGAAAATATTTCCTAAACATTTATTGAGGACATGTTGTTTGGACAGAGAAGAAGTGGTCCAGAGTTCTTTTTTAATTAATGAAAACAAGTCTTTTTGGTCTGATGGACAAACGTGGACAAACGGGGGAAAGACTGAACCCAAGGTGTGTAAAGAAATCAGCGAACGGTGGAGTAGGAAGTGTCATGGTTTTTGGATTTTTTTTCTAAGCAGAAGTTGGATCTTTTCATATCTTCAAGAGCACGTGGTTCCTTCCTTGGTTCATTATTCATTCAGCCAGCAATTTTCATGAATTCCCCCGTCTACCACACAGCAAAACGGGTAAAGCAGTTCCTTGAAACTAAAAGCATTGAAACAATGAAATGACCAGCCCAGAGTTCTGACCTAAGCACAAAAGAAAATCTCTGGAAAATCCTTTGGTACAAAGTTTTAGCCAAGAAACCCAAAACAGTCACAGAACTGGTGAATCAAGAAAAGTGAACCAAAATCCAAAGTTCTGTGGCCCCAGATGTGAAGAAGGCATTCAAAGCAACAGCCTGTACTCTTCCTACTGATTGGTGAATGTTGGAACCTTCAGAAAAAAGTTTAAACGGACAGAAAAAGGAAAAATATGTTGTATCAAAATTTCATGGCATCAACAAATCCCAAAAAAGTTGGGACAAGGCCATGTTTACCACTGTGTGGCATACACCCCCCCCTCCCCTTCCCTTCTTCTTACAACACTCAACAGATGTCTGGGGACAGAGGAGACCAGTTTCTTAATTTCTCATGTCTAATACAGGCCTCTAACTGTTAAATCGTCGTGGACCTTCTTTGTCGCACCTTCCTCTTTATGATGCGCCAAATATTCTCTATAGGTGAAAGATCTGGACTGCAGACTGGCTATTTCCGTACCCAGATCCTTCTCCTACGTAGCTATGATGATGTGATTGCTGCAGAATGTGGTCTTTCTTTACCTTGTTGAAAAATGCAGGGTCTTCCCTGAAAGAGATGACGTCTAGAAGGGAGCATATGTTCTAGAACCTGAACATAGTTCTCTGCATTAACGGTGCTTTTCCAGACATGCACGCTGCCCAGGCCACAAACACTCATGCAACCCCATACCATCAATGATGCAGGCTTCTGAACTGAACTTAGATTATCCTTGTCCTCTCTGGTCCGGATGACGTGGCATCCCAGAACTTCAAATTGGGACTTCAGACCACAGAAGTCTTCCATTTTGCCACACTCCATTTTAAAATATCCCTGGCCCAGTGCAAACGTCTAAACGGAATTGGTGATCCTCTTACCATCTTGTCTTTAGAGAGACACTGACACTCTGAGAAGCTCTTTTAATATCCAATCATGTTGTCAGTTGACCTAATTAGTGTTAATTGGTCTTCTGTGTGTTCGTTATATGTTAATTTCCTTTTTTCAGCCACTTAATGCTACTTGTCCCAACTTTTTTGGGATTTGTTGACACTGAAATTTTGAATCAACATATTTCTCCTTTAAAATGTTACATTAACTCAGATGAAACTTTTGATCTGTCATCTATGTTCTAAAACGAATAAAATTGCATTTGCCATCTCCACATCATTGCATTCAGTTTTTATTCACAAGTTGTTTAGTGTCCCAACTTTTTTGGAATCCGGTTTGCACATATTGCCCAAACTCCACTTAGAACCCAGGCACAGGACGTTTAAGTTCAGTTATTTAGGTTTTAAAACTCTTCTATGAAATTCTGAGACTAAGACTTGGCATTGCAGTCCTGCAGGATGGACTGGCTGTTGGTGCTGCCCGGTTGCTCATAAAGGATAAGTCCCCCACTGAGCCTTGGTCCTCTTAAGGTTTCTTCGTTAAAAAAAACAACATAACAGGGAGTTTTTGCTCATTGGGGGTTTAGGCTCATGAAGCTCTAAAGTTGCTTAGTGACAATGTACTATTGTAAAAAGTGCTATGTAAATATTTGACTTCAATTGAAGTCCAGTTTGCACTGGAACCATACCACATACCCAGCAGTGAAGGAGTTTTGTAGTTCTGTAGAATAAAGGTTCCAGGAAACAGACAAGTCACAGAGTTCGTAGGCATCGTAAGCTTCGTGTGTCACCAGCTCAGCTCTTCTCTTTTCGCTGTTCATGCTCAGACTTGTTTTAGCAGGCTGTTTCTGTGTGTTAGAATGAGAGACCTATGGGGGTTGACTGTGTCAACGATATCTAGCTGTGCAGCAGTGGCATGATGCCACGGCATGGTGGGTCCTGGAACTTACCCACTGATCTCACCTGCTCTGTGTGAGAACCCCTGATCAGTTAGCTTTTCAGACCTACCAATCACAGAGCAGCCTGAATTAATCCCTCACGTACTTAGGATTAACTTCACCCTGATGAGGAGGTGCTGGATTCTGGTGAAACCAGATGTTCAACATGTGCTCCCATTAAATCTTCTTCTGTGATGACTTTAATAAAACATCTCGACGGCTAACTCAAACGTACAACTTTACATTGGTAAATTCTCAGTCATCTTGCACCGTGCCACGCACTCACCCGCGCACAGAAGCAGAGCCATCCATAGGTCGCCACCTGACGGTCCAGCGGACCAGGAATAGCGAGGAGAAAGGGATTTTGCGAGCATTAGCCTGATGATCTATTTTTAGCTCTAAAGGAGGAAGGAGGGTGTCAGGAAGAGGAAGTGTTGCCTCGTCTGTACACCCTGCTGAGGACAATCCTCAGGTCAGAAGACGCCGCGTCCAGACAGACAACGCGGCAGGGAGGATGAGCAGACACGCTGCACTCTGTCTCCCGCTGCCATCTGTATCGATCTGTCTGCGTGCACGCCTGTCTCACACATTGTTGCCGCGATGGCAACAAAGTGCAAATTGAATTAGTGTGAGGGAGCAGTGAGAGGAGCAGGCGCACGAGAGGCACAGCGGCCGCTGAAAGCGCCTCAGAGAGCAGTCTGTAGGATCAGCCCTCTCTGGGCCCCTGAGCTATTTTTGTTCCTGGATATGCGTCACCGCTGGGTATTTTCTCTGGTGACTAGCTTACATCAGTAGTCTCCTAGCATACGCTCTATCAGCAAGTGTCTTCTGATTGATGGGAGTTTCGCTCGACTCCGTAGCCTCTACCTGGAAATGGACGGGGGACATTTCAGTAAAGAGGACGGCTGCAGATGACTGAGGAGTCAGTAAAGCCAGGTTGGTGTGCACACTGTCCCGTTTTTACATTTCCTCTCTCTCCATTTCCAAGTGCAGCTTGTTTTCGTCGACTCTGGCGCGGACTGCACCGTTGTCCTCTAGCAGACAGGCATCGGCAGTGAGGGCTGCTGGCAGGCAGGACGTGTTCTGATATTTTGTAAGACAGTCCCTCTGTTGGACTTGGTTTGGTCTGTTAGTGGGACCTGTCCCGTTGCTGTTTGAGCAAGTGGAAGCTTTTGAACTTCGTGATGCTTTTAAGTTCTAAGAGCTGTGTTTCCTCGAATAGACTGGAACTGGCTTTACAAGATGGTTTCCTCTTTCTCTGTCCTCCCCTATAATAAAAGCTGCCATAATACTTTCTGTTGCCATGAGTCTGGAATAACTTGTTTGGTGCTGCTGTGCAGTGTGATGATGGATAACACACCTCAGACTCTCCGGGCTGTGGAGACTACAACCTGATGGGGTCGTTGTTCAGAGCCAGCTGACAGAGTGTCTGTCGTACATCAGGTTCAGAGGGAGTTCCCTGTATTTTGTCAGTCTCCATCAGTGGTCAGTGTTTCAGTTTTTATCAGGCTCCGTACGAGTTTACATCAGCACACTCGTACATGTGGACAGTCCGGACCATGTTTCATTGTGATGATACTGACCTTGAGACACTGCGCTTGGTACAGATTAGCCATCACTTGTCTTCTCTTGACTGTCCTCCTGTTGCTCCTTCAGCGTGCTGTGTGGAGCTTTAAATGAGGGTCAGTCTCTCTTTTGGCTGTGTAATTAAACAAGTTGCTCATTGTCCACCATCCATGTAAAACCGTGAAGCTGCTGCTGCTGTTGGACAGTGGACCTTATAATGATTTAACTTGCAGATTTCTGTCAAAATACATTTATTAACCAGCTGTAGTTTAAATCATACTCTTATTGCTAAATATTAAACTAGATGCTACATCAAAACATAAACTGTAAACAATTTTCAAAAGGTTTTCAGAAATCAGTGTCTCTGACACTGTGTGTCAAATGTTTTCCTCTCTTTAAACATCAAAGAGTAAAATTTATAGGTCTTGTTAGTAGTGGTGGCAGTATCATTAGAGTTAATTTTATGGTGGTAGTGTTAGTATTGGTTGTGGTGTTAGTATTGGTGGTGGTGGTGGTAGTATTAGTGGTAGTGTTAGTAGTATTTGTGGTAGTGGTAGTAGTATTAGTGGTATTAGCGGTAGTGTTAGTGATATTAGTGGTAGTGTTAGTAGTATTTGTGGTAGTAGTATTAGTGGTAGTATTAGTAGTATTAGTGGTAGTGTTAGTAGTACTCATGGTAGTAGTATTTGTGGTAGTGGTAGTAATATTAGTAGTATTAGTGGTAGTGTTAATAGTATTCGTGGTAGTAGTATTTGTGGTAGTGGTAGTAGTATTAGTGGTATTAGTGGTGATGTTAGTAGTATTAGAGGTAGTGTAAGTGGTATTAGCTGTAGAATTAGTAGTATTTTTGGTAGTGGTATTGGTGATAATGTAATATATCTCATTTGTAAGTCGCTTTGGATAAAAGCATCTGCTAAATGACTAAATGTAAATGTAATATTAGTATTAGAAACATGTCTTTAGTTGAAGCTCCCAATCTTTAATGAAGCTGTCACATATTACTCTAAATGCTAACACTTTGTATCATTGATCAAATCCAGATTTGGTTACATACAATTTATTACATCTATATTCACTGATTAATTGTCTGATTGTAATTTTCATAATACAAAGTAGTTGCTGTGGCCAATCCCAGCACCTACAGAGTGAAAAGCAGCATGTCTGTAAGCTACCGGTCCTGTTGAACAGGTTTACGTTCAGCACAGTGTAAGAGGTGTTGAAGTGAATTCATTGTTGTGCTGGTTTTTGTATTTATGAAATTACTTAATATATATACATACTTCTTTTATTAACTATTAAATATCTTGATGCCACAGTTTTCCACACTGTAAGGGCTGCTTTACTGCCACTCTTAATAGTTCCGTAAGTTCCTCTAGCACTTGGTTTTACAAAATGGATCCTTGTACAGCATAGTACAGTAGAATACAGTAGAGTACAGTGAGAACTGGATGTCCCGTCTTAAAAAGATGGTCACTTTTTAAATCCAGAGGGGAACCATCTTTGTGTGTATCTACAGTATGTTTTAATGTACAGCCTCCATAGTTTTCATTGTGTTCTGATTTTTGTTTACCGTTGTGAAGAAGCGACTAAATGGTCATTGTTGTTGTAGTGAGTAGTGGCATTAGTGTTAATAGTATGGTGGTGTTACTAGTGGTGGTGGTAATGTTAGCAGTGGTGGTAGTATTAGTAATGTTCATAGTAGGTGTATTAGTGTGCTAGTGTACGCTGGTGTACTAGTATTAATGCAGTATTAGTGGTGGTGGTATTATTATTAGTAGTGGTCTTAGTATTAGTAATTGTGATGGTGGTAGTATTAGTAATGCTAATAGAAGTGGTAGTATTAGTGCTGGTGGTACTAGTAGTAGTAGTGTTGGTAGTTATTAGTAGTAGTGATGGTGGTAGTAGTAGCGGCGATAATATTAGTAACGCTATTAGTCGTGGTAGTATTTGTAGTATTAGTAATAGTAATGGTGGTAGTAGTAATGTGGTAGTATTAGTATTGCTAATATTGGTGGTGGTGGTGGTATTAGTGGTAGTAGTGGTTGTAGTATTAGAAGTGCTAATAGTGTGGTAGTATTAGTGGTGGTGGCATTAGTAGTGGTGGTATTAGTAGTATTGATGGTGGTAGTATTAGTGGTGGTAGTAGTATTAGTAGTGTTAGTTGTGGTGATAAAATTAATGGTGGTGCTATTAGTAGTAGTAGTGGTAGTAGTATTAGTAGTATTGATGGTGGTAGTATCAGTAGTGTTAATTGCGGTGGTAGTAGTGGTGGTGGTGGTATTAGTAGTATTGATAGTAGTATTGATGGTGGTGGTACTATTAATAGTGTTAAGTGTAGTGGTAGTATTAGTTGTGGTGGTACTAGTAGTAGTGATGGTAGTATTAGTAGTATTGATGGTAGTAGTAGTAGTGTTGGAAGTATAAGTAGTGCTTATAGTGGTGGTAATATTAGTAGTGGTGGTTGTAGTATTAGTTGTGGTAGTATTAGTAGTGATGATAATGTTAGTATTGGTGGCTGTATTACTAATGTTAGTGGTGGTAGTAGTATTGGTGGTGGTGGTAGTGTTAATAGTGATGTAATGTAAGTAGTGTTAGTGGTATTAGTGTTAATAGCAATGATTAGTTGTTGTGGTAGTAGTGTACGTGTAGTGTAGTGGTGGTAGTCTTACTTTTAGTGGTAATGTTTGTGGTTGTAGTGGTGGTAGTATTAGTAGTACAGTGGACCCTTGTTGCCAATTCATCCGCAAACAAAAGGTGAAGTTTGTAATCCATAAAAATTGAACTATTTCCAAGTCGATATAAATCCAGTTAATTCCTTCTAAAGACTCCAAATAGTATATAACTTATGTTTAGTACTAAAAACACACTAGTGTTAGTAAAGTAGTGGTAATGTTGGTATTATGGTTGTTTTCATTACACAAACTGTGGGTTCAGTTTGACTGATTTTCATTTGCTGTCGTGAGGAAGCAGCTCGATGGTCATTGTTGTAGTCTGTAAACCGTGGAGGTAATCTGATCGGGTTTTTAAGGTCATTGTTGTCCACATTAAGCTGTTACGTTTGTCTCACAAAAACTGCTTTAAAAGCCTTTAATATCGCAGCTATCCAAACAACTAATACTAAACCACAGAGCATGATCAAACATCATGATCAGAATGAGCAACATCCACACGGCACAGTTACACCCCCTCCCCCCCCACACACACACACAGACAAGGGGAGGACATGCAGACTTCACACAGACACTGGGAGGACATACAGGGTCCACACAAACACGGGGAGGACAGGCAAGCTCCACACAAACATGGGGAGGACATGCAGGCTTCACAACGACACGCCTCGCATCATCCCCTCCACTCTACCCACGCCGCAAACGCTATATGCTATTGCATCTTTCCCTCTACTTTACCCGTGCGCCAATTGCTCTATGGCAAGCACCTCGCATCCTCCCCTCCACTCTACCTGCGCGCCAGTCACCATACACCAATTGCCTCGCGACTTCCCCTATACCTGCAGGTCAAGCGCTATAGGGCTATATACTCGTGCGCCAATCGCTATACGCCAAACGCCTCGCATCATACCCTCCACTCTACCCATGTACCAATTGCTATATGCCAAATGCCTCGCATCACCCCCTCCACTCTACCCGTGTGGCAATCGCTAGACGCCAAGCGCCTCACGTCACCCCCTCCGGTCTACCCTCGAACCAATTGCTATACGCAAAGTGTCCCGCGTCATCCCCTCCACTCTACTCACACGCCAGTCACTATACGCCAAACGCCTCTCGTCATCCCCTTCACTCTACCCGTGTGCCAATTACTATCGAGGTAACATGCCAAGTGCCCCGCATCATCCCCTTCAATCCACCCACATGCCAGTCGCTATTGAGATGACACACCTCTTATTATAGAGTTTGGTTTTTAGCAATTCCAAATCTGTTATTGAAAAGCTTTGTAGGTACTCGTGAAGAATGGTTCGTATTCAATAGGGACAGCAAACAATCAACTAAACGTAGGAAAGTGAGAACCTGTTCTCAAGGTGCCAAGTTACAGCCTTGTAGGTACTCAGGAAGACCCCCATGTAACTCCTAATTGTGATATTGAACAAACCCTGAAATTTAGGAGAGTAAGAAGTACTTTGTTTTTCCATTTTTCTATTATAGGGAATCAGAATTTTTGCCTCCCGGGAAGTGGGAAAATTGGTGATGAGTAGTGAGGGCTTTGGAGTTTATAGGTATAGATTATTTGTGAGAGTCATTATGAAACTCCAACCGACCAATTAGGAAGCAGCAGTGTAATATATAGAGTTTCTAGAATGGGGACTGGGTTTAAGGTGATCTCAGTGACGGCTAGTGGCACAGCGCCTCTTTTTCTCGGTCAGTTAGAAAGTCCATGGCCTGTGTTCTTGCTGGGATAAGCCCCCCCACACCTTCTGTTGAGTACAGTCACATGCCAGAGCCATAGGGAGAGGCTCTCCAAAACAGGCGGCAGCAGGCCAGTGGGCAGGGTTAGGGCTTCCTCCACAGGTAGCAGGGATGCAGCGAGAGGACGGAAGTCGTCCATGTGGACGAGATATTTCTGAATGTGTGAAGGACGATTGGTGAGAATATGAGGGTTCGGTGCAGGTGCAGTTTTTAGACTCGGGGTCAGACCTCAGGGCCTCTCTCGGTCATCTTTCTCCATACCAAATGTTGGTCATGAAATTACGAGTGGAAAAATCCCCTGTGATGAGACAAAGCCATGCAAGGTGGCATCTGGCACCCCCTAAGGTGAATGGTGGGGGTTGGGTGGGGGGTGTTAAATCTGGTTCCATTGCGAGGAACAGAGGTGTTTTGTAGGTGGAGCACATGCAGGTGAAGAACACAAACACACACATACACACACAGCAAACGGAACACACACAACACAGCACAAACACACAAAACACACATGCAGGACACAAACACAAAGCACACACAGCCTACACACTGAACACACAGAACACATCACACACACAGCAAAAATACACAGACGACACATACAGAATACACACACACATATAGCATACACACACACAAACACACACACACACACAGCATACACACTGAACACACAGAACACATCGCAAACACAGCACAAATAAACACAACCCACATAGAACACATCTAACACACAGCACAAATACACAGAACCCACATACAGCACACACACAGCACACACATATACACACACAATACACACATACACATGAGCACACACACACACACACACACAGCACAGCACACACAGAACACAGCACATACATATACACAGAGCACACACACACACACACACACACAGACACACACAGACAGAGCATGTGGTTTAAACTTTAACAGCTTTTATTTAAGCTCTGTATCACAGAAACATTTACATAATTAATGATTCAGCGATGAACCTTTAGATTAAACCTTTATTTACATTGATCTAAATTATTCATATAGGATCTGATTAATGTATGACACCTGCACACCCACCCACACACATACACACACAGGGAACCTGACAGTGCACACACAAAACACACACAGACACACACACAGAGGGAACCTAAAAGCGTGCACACAAAACACACACATACACACAAACACAGAGGGAACCTGACAGCGCACACACACACAGACAGAGAGAACCTGAAAGCATGCACACAAAACACACACATACACACATACACACACAGGGAACCTGACAGTGCACACACAAAACACACACAGACA
>JAOUQT010048416.1:0-10880 GCA_025769995.1 Xyliphius kryptos
TATAGCATTCAATTTACCTGTAATCCATTTTTTTGGACTGTGGGAGGAACCCGGAGGAAACCCACACGGACACGGGGAGGACATGGAAAGTCCACCCAGATCGGGATTCGAACCGGGAATCCCCAGCGCTGAAAAGCGAACGTGCTAACCACTAAGCCACCGTGCCGCCCAGTGTTAATGACCAAGTATAACATTCTATATTTATGAAGGCAACTAAGAGAAGATCACCAGAAGACCTCAGTCTATTTCAGATGAGTTCAGTATTGACGAGGTCTGGTCTTTGAACAGACCGCTGAAGTGTCGTCATTTCTGAATTCTTCTTCTGCATCAGGAAGGACAGGGGCTCGGTGGTTAGCCCGCCAGTCTCTCAATGCTGGGGATCCAGGTTCGAATCCCAATCTGTGTGGAGTTTTAATGTTCTCGTTGTGTCCAAGTGGGTTTTCTCTGGGATTTCTGGTTTCCTCCCACAGTCCAAAAACATGAATGCAAGGTTAATTTGCAGCTCTAAATTGCCCCTATCTAAATGCCCCTATATAGTGTCTGTGGGACTGAGTGGGTGATCAGGGATGGATTGGTGCCTTGTGGGCCATGGGGGAAACACCCATGTGACCCTAGTTCCTAGCAGAAGATGAGATGAGATAATGTATCATGGCGGTACAGTACCAGTCAAAGGTTTGGACACCCCCCTTCATGCCCCATGGTCTATTACCTCCACTTACCATATAGATGGCCTTTCACAATTACAGACTGTAGTTTATCTATTTTTTTTTATTGTTTTTGTTATTCCAGACCAGGACCTTCACAGAACAGGTATAATTCGGTTGGTTTACTGTCATTTGGGCTGCATGGTGGCTTAGTGCTTCGAATCCCAAACTGGGTGGAATTTCCATGTTCTCCTCATGTCCGTGTGGGGTTTTCTCCAGGTTCTTCAATTTCCTCTGTGGTGGTACCATTGGGATCTTGAACATTAGAACAGAGTTAAGGGGACAAATAAATAGACTACAGTTCAGGTTTACTGTAAGTGGAACTGATAACATGAACAATGAGCAAAGCAAGAACTGTCTCATAATAAAACTAAGGAACTAGGGCTGTTTGCTAACTTTTGACAAAATCCAGTACAGATGTTTACCTGATTCTAATCCGAGCTGTGCATCTACATTTCAGCACATAAGATCAAACAAGAGGAGGCGGAGGAAGAGCCAGAACGCCGGGCCCTGGGTCATGATGAGACGGGCCACAGTGGTGAGGAAGGGTCAGTATTGGAAGAGCCCATGACTGACAGCCCAATCAACCCCCAGGATGTTGGAGCATCAGCAGAGGGACCACCTGATGCAAACATACGACTCCCAAATGGTAAATATGTGTGGCATTAATCACTATACCTGGTTTCATATATGAGTCATAGAATAAAAATCTCACATCGTGTCAGCTAAGTGAGTTTCTGATTTACTCAGGGAAAAAAATAAAAGATTGTTTTCAGTACGTACTCTCATCTCCAGAATTAATAATTACAATGAATTATTTTTAAACCTGCTCGGTGACATTCTCAATATAATTAAGTTCTGTAGAAAGTGCGAGCATCTATAGGAAACAAAATTATAAATTAAATTCTAAATGGAGATAACATTTTGTTTAAATGTGGATATGTGGTCTGATGTAGTCTGATAAATGGATGGATGGGTGGACGGACAGATGGGTGGATGGATGGGTGGATGGATGGACGGATGGATGGATGGATGGATGGACGGATGGATGGACGGATGGATAGATGGGTGGGTGGATGATTGACTTGAATGGATGGATGGATGAATGAATGGGTGGATGGACGGACGGACAGATGGGTGGATAAATGCACGGATGGACGGATGGATGGCTGGATGATTAAATTGATGGATGGATGGATGAATGAGTGGATGGATGGATGGATGGATGCATGGATGGTTGGTGGATGATTGAATTGATGGATGGATAGATGAATGGATGGGTGAACAGGTGAAGGAATGGATGGATGAATGGGTGGCTGGATGGATGGATGGATGGACGGATGGACGGACGGACGGACGGACGGACGGATGGATGGATGGAAGAATGAACAGGTGGACGGATGGATGGCTAAATGAGTGGGTAAGTGGGTGGATGGATAGATGGATGGATGGATGGAGGGATGGATGGATATATGGATGGATGAACAGGTGGACGGATGGATGGATAAATGAGTGGGTAAGTGGGAGGGTGGATGGATGGATGGATGGACGGATGGACGGCTGTAAAGGTGGACAGGTGGACGGATGGATGGATGAATGAATGAGTTGGTAAGTGGATTGATGGATGGACGTCCGGATAGACGGACGGCTGAATGGATGTACAGACCGATGTATGGATGGTTGGGTGGATGATTGAATTGATGGATGGATGGCTAAATAGTGGGTATGGGTGGTTGGAAATATAAAAAGTGAAAATTTAAAAGGAGGGGTAGTTGGATGGAAAGTTGATCATTGGATGAATGAATAGATGTATGGAAGACTAAATGTCTAGCTGTAATTATGTTTGGATGAATAAAACGATAAAAATTTAAATAAATAGCTGAATGTAAAGCAGTATAAATGAAAAGTAGGTTGGATGGTTAAATAGTGAATGAGAGGAGAGATTAATGGAAGGTTGAATGATTGAACAAATGAATGGATAAGTTAAGATAGAGCCAAAGTGTAGTACATTGCTGTAGAACCTGTGGAACGGTCGTGAGCGACGGCGCGATCACAGGCAGGGACAGGTCAGATTTGATTCACAGCTGAATGTTTGAAGAGTCGGGAAAATAATACCAGGTTTCAAAAGTTCCATGTGGCCAAACTTGTTCTAAGCCCCGTTTTCTGAGCGTTATCTGTGTGTTTGTGAGAGGGTGAGGGTAAGATCAGCTCTGTGAGAAAATAATAGCAGAGGTTCAGTTGTTTTCTTTGGGACAGTATCCTAGGAATCCTCCACAACCTGTTTCTGGATGCGTCAGCTGACGTTGAACTCCAAGCTCAGATTTCAACTTTCTAACATTATCGAGAGAGAAGAGAACCTAACAAATCGCTAATACGCTAATTACTAAACTACCTAGCATTTTATAGGGTAGACTCCATGGTCCAGCAGATGCTCCTGGACATCCTGTACGTTGTTGTAATTGTTTACGGGGTTGTTGTAGCAGTGAGTTAAAAACAATACATCACATCAACAAGTTTCGGGACACACCTCTCAGCCAGTTTCATTTAGCTCATTTGCCACAGGTGTAAAAGCTTTGTGGAAACAGTATGGGGAAGGCCCTTTTCTGTTCCAGCCTGACTGTGTCTCAATTAGGGATGTGACAATTATTTAGCAATTACCAAAAAATGACACAAAATCTAAAATAGTTTTGTGAAAATCAAAGTAAAAAAAATGTGTCGCTTATAGAACATTCCAGTTTCGCCATTTTAAACAAAACTAGGTTTTCCTGTAAGGACTTTATTTTTTGTTTTTTTTTTTGTTTTGTTTGTTGCCATGACGATTTCAAGTCGCTCTTACAATTAATTAACGGTGGCTTAGCAGTTAGCTCGTTCACATCAGTGCTGGGGATTCCATGTCCTCCCCGTGTCCAGGTGGGTTTCCTACGGGTTCTCCGTTTTTCTCCCACAGTCCAAAAACATATTTATTGTTTTCCCAACATTCTGTACTGTCTGTATTGTGTGTTGTACTGACTGTTTGCACTGTCCGCACTTTTGTTCTGTCTGCACTTGTTATGTTGCACCATGGTCCTGGAGGAACGTTGTTTCGTTTCACTATGTACTCTGTATATAGCTGAAATGACAATAAAAACCACTTGACTTGACTTGACTTGACTTGAATGAATTAATATCTATTTCAACTAAAAACAGACAATGTAATCATAATGACTTATCAATAACATAAACAAAAATGTATGTCCCTGGTTCGATTCACCATTCCACCAAGTACTATGGCTGCCCAAGTGCCCTTGGGCAAGTCATCTAACCTCAATTGCTCCCTGGGTGACGTGTACAGGGCTGCCCACCGCTATGTGTGTTTGTGTTTCACTGCATGGATGGGTTAAATGTAGAGGACAAATAGTTCACTTTATATCTAAAATAAGAAACATGGTTTAAAACTTGCTAATAGCATTATTAATGTAAATGTCTAGCGAAAGGTTGGCACACTGTTTTGGGTGTATTTACCCAGCACCCGAAACATTTCCCCCTGGATGGACATGGGGAACCCCCCGTGACCCTCATAGAGGATTAAGCAAAATATATATTAATAAATGAATGAATCAATATAAATGTATCCGCCTGTGCACTTTGCAATCCTTTATTGACTGTTCACTTATCCCTTCAAAACTTAGGAAACAGAATGTGAAGAGCGGTCAAGGTGTGGGTCACGGCTAAACAATCAGATTTAAGGACCGGAACTACCCATTTTATAGGTCATTTTATAGGTTTATTAATCTAATGACATTATTTGCCACACTTTTTTCGAGTCACATCCCTTTGTTATATAAACCTTATCTAGGGCCTCATCACCTCACAGCATCATTGACTGTCCTCTGTTTGCTTGTTTAAAACTGCTCTCATGGAGAGATTACTTTTCACCTTCTTTAATAAACGTCTCATTGTGGTGGCTGCATGGAAGCCGTCCGATTCGTTAGATGGAAGGACATCCTTATATACCCCTTCAGATCTTACATGCCAAATATGAGTCATTCTGTTCAGATTTTTTGAACAACTACTCAAACAATTCTGAATCTTTATTTCAGATTCTTTCTTTCTTTCAGTTCTCTAAATTCAAAATATTGATCAGGATATTTTTCTTTAGTTTTCTCCCTCTGGATGACGTTGATCATCAAGTTAATCATTTAAGTTGGTTCTTTTGATTCTTTTTCTTTTTGAAGAGCCGTAAGTGTCACCAACGTGTGTGCCATGAGTTTTCCTCAGCGTGTCTGCCGTGAGTGTCCCCAGATTTTGTGTCCTGTGATTGTCCCCAGCGTATGTGCTGTGAGTGTCCCCAGCGTTTGTGCCGTTAGTGTCCCCAGCATGTGTGCTGTGAGTGTTCCTCAAAAAACATTTGAGGCTGAGTGACGACCATGGCGGCCATCCCAAAAGCCGCCATTTTGGATTCAACTTTACTTTTTGCAGTGGGATGTGACACATCAAACACACAAGAAAAACCATGGTGTTCAATGCAAGAAAACCTATGAGACCACCAACTCCTAACGGTGTGCTCATTTTAAACGTAGCTTTATTCATTTATCGAATTATTGACATGACAGTAACCCACTAAAGGATGTGCTCAAAGTGCTGCCCATTTTGTTGAATTGTCAATGCGATTCTCTTTCCCCATTCTTGACACACTGAGAGCAATACCGCAGAAGAAATGCTACCACTGGCCTCCTGTATCCGTTGTTTCAGGCACCCCACATGCTGGATTTTCACAGAGTACACCACAGCCTTCAAATGACCCCAGAGATAGAAGTCCAATGGACTGAGACCCGGAGACCTTGGGGCCATTCTACTTCCCAGAAAACTGTTCATCATGGAACATTCGAACCTGAAATTTACAATGTGGTGGTGCACTATCTTGCTGGAAGAACTCAGTGAATGTGCCAGCTTTAGTACCCAGAGAGGGAAACATATAATGACGTAGCAATTGTAGATACCAGTGGAATTTAGGTTTAAATTGATGAAGAATGGCCCCGCAATCGCCATACCCCATATCCCACACCACACCATCAGTTTTTATGTTCCAACACAATTGGAGGGATCTGTCCAGTGTGGGTTGCTTTAAGACCAGTTGCGGTGTTTTCAGCGCAGCAGTGGGGATCATCCTCAGTGAGATGGTGTAACAGAGGGTTTTTGTGTGTAGCCAGTATCTGTCAAATAGATGTTCGACTGATACCACACTCTAGAGACAAACATCGAGTGCTACGCCGTGGGCTCTTGGTAAATGCTGCCAGGACAGCCACTGATGTTTCTTCATTGGTCACAGTTTTCATACGCCCAGTTTTGGGCTTATCCAACACCGAACCAATAGCACAAAATTTTGCGAGCAGTTTGCTAACAGTGGCATAAGAGCATAAGTGGTTTCGTAGGGTTTCTTGCATTGAAAACCATTGTTTTTCTTGTGCAATTCTCTATGCGTTTGTTGTGTCACATGACCCCCTTTCCCATTGAAAAAATGTAAGTTGCAGATGACCACCATGGGCGTCTCCAATTTACTAATATTCCACAAACGGTAGGTAAAACCCATTTTAATCAGGGTGTAGCCATGCGGCTACTTTCTTACGTGAATTTATCAGTACGTTTTCAAACAAGGAATGACAGCCAAGTTTCAGCTTTGTAGGTACTCACAAAGAACCCAATCCATGCAAGCTGTTGGGTTCAATGCTGATACTGAAGAAACAATTGGAAAGCAAGAACCCATTAGTTTTCCCAAGGACACAAAGAATCACAATGCCAAATTTTATCCTTGTATGTACTTGCAAAGTGGAATAATTAGTGATAAGTCAGTGAGTGAGGACAGTGCCTTTATTAGTATGCATAACGTATGCCTTTATGCACCTTATTGCTTTATTACGTTAACTAACACTTGGTCTGGAATAAACAGCTTATTTAACTGCAAATACAATTTACACCCATGATAAACAAATTAATATAATTAGAGAGGTTACCATTTAAGGTTTAAGCTTCCAAAACTTCAAAACGTTTTTGCAGCCCATGACGACTGTGGGAACCTTCAAGTTCCTGGGAGTCACCATCATTCAGGACCAGAAATGGGAGCTCAACATCAGCTTCATCCTCAAAAAGGCCCAACAGAGGATTTATTTCCTGTGTCACCTGAAAAAAAACATGGTTTGCCACAAGAACTACTGAAGCTGTTCTATTCTGCGATCATTGAATCTGTCTTGTGCACTTCTATTACTGTTTGATTTAAAGCTGTAACTAAACAAGACAGCAGCAGATTGCAGAGAAAAATTTGAACTGCTGCAAAAAGCATCGGTGCTCCACTGTCTACCCTGCAGAACTTGTACAATTTAAGAACCAGGAAATAAGCAGTGAAAATCATTACAGACCCCTCACACCCGGGACACAGTTTATTTAAGCTCCCTCCCTCCGTCAGATGATACAGATCACTGTACACAAAAATTACCAGATGCAAAACAGTTTATTTTCTCATGCTATCGCACTCTTAAACAGCTGAGAAACACACTGCACATAGACAAATCCATACAGTCTTGGCCAAAAAAAGTTTTGAGAATGAAACAAATATTAATTTTTACAAAGTCTGCTGCTTCAGTTTTTTAATGCCAATTTGCATATACTCCAGAATGTTATAAAGAGTGATCGGCTTAACAGCAATTAAGTGCAAAGTCAATATTTGCCTAGAAAATGAACTTTATCCCCAAAAAACATTTCAAATTCATTGTAGCCCTGCCTTAAAAAGACCAACATCGTTTCAGTGATTGCTCCAATAACACAGGTGTGGGTGTTGATAAAGACAGGGCTGGAGATCAATCTGTCATTATTAAGTAAGAATGACACCACTGGACACTTTAAAAGGAGGCTGGTGCTTGGCATTATTGTTTCTCATCTGTTAACCATGGTTATCTCAAAAGAAACACGTGCAGTCATCATTGCACTGAACAAAAATGGCCGGACAGGGAAGAGTATCGCAGCTAGAAAGATTGCACCTCAGTCAACAATCTATTGCATCACCAAGAACTTCAAGGAGAGAGGTTCCATTGTTGCCAAAAAGGCTCCAGGGCGCCCAAGAAAGGCCAGCACACGCCAGGGCCGTCTCTTAAAAGTGTTTTTAGCTGTGGGATCGGGCAACCAGCAGTGCAGAGCTTGCTCAGAAATGGCAGCAGGCAGGTGTGAGTGCAGCTGCACGCACTGTGAGTCGAAGACTCTTGGAGCAAGGCCTGGCCTCAAGGAGGGCAGCAAAGAAGCCACTACTCTTCAGAAAAAAACATCAGGGACAGAATGATATTCTGCAAAATGTACAGGGATTGGACGGCTGAGGACTGGGGTAAAGTCATTTTCTCTGATGAATCCCCTTAAATTAAAACATACAGATAAATACATAAATACATAAAGACACATTAACACATACACACAACACAGCAAAATTCAGGCAGACACGCATACCTCCCCCTACACTTTAGAGGATCTGCGGTGGAAGTGGCTTACTCTACAGGTACTTGGGTGTGCACCTGAGTAATAACCATCACCTAGAGCAACAACACTACCAGTCTGGTCAGGAAGGCACATCAGCGGCTCTACTTTCTCAGACAGCTGAGAAGAGCCGGACTCGGGAGCTCAGTCCTCACCTCCTTTTACAGATGTGTGGTGGAGAGCGTGCCGTGCTCCAGCATCAATGTGTGTCATGGAAGCTGCTCTGCTGCACACAGGAAACCTCTGCAGAGGGTTGTGAAGGCTGCACAGAGTACTGTTGGAGTCAGCCTCCCCACCACCACAGACATCTTCACCTCCTGATGCAGGAAGAGGGCCTCCTGCATCATTAAGGACTCCACTCACCCAGCACACACACTTATTGTTCCTCTCTCCTTAGGCAGGAGACTGTGGAGCATTAAGTGTAGGACAAGCAGACTGAAGAACAGCTTCATAGCACAAGCTGTGATACTCATCAACTTCACATAACAAAACATACTTTCACTGTCATGGACAAATTACACTTTACACTACATCACTTGTCATTCAACACTTCTATCTCATCTATCTCATTTATTCCATCTAATATACCTCATACCTAATTAACATGCTAGTAAAGTTTAGATAGTCTGATACTGCTGATCCACTATATAGTTTCCGCTACATTTTATATGCTGCTAAATTTATATTTTATATGCTGCAATGTTTAGATTTCATATGCTGCTAGATTTATAGTTGTATAGCTATATTATCTGTATATAATTTTATATTATATATTCTATAATATATATAATATATATTCTTAATTAAATAAGATAAACTGGGACCATAATTTTGAGCCATAATTTTGTCTTTGTCCAATGTACCACATGCGATGGAAATGATAAAGTCTCCTTGAATCCTTAAATTTTTTGAGCTGGTAAATTTAGGCAGTTCCTATTACAATGATTAAAACCAGTCTAACCTTTAATTTTTTTATTAGGCTTTCAATATGTGCTCTAAAGTAGAGTGTTTCATTCATCCAAATACCCAAGTATTTATAGGCTGGTACTTTATTCCTATATCAACAAAGACCACACTATTTTTAGCATATATTTAAGTGACTGTTTACTAAAAAAAAGTGATTTCTCACCTATCCAGAGCCTCTTTCACCAGCTCTTTGGCACTTGAGTGGGTTGTGGCAAGTACACTCTTGTAGTTGGCACCTTTGCAGATTTCGCTCCCAAAAATCTTCAGGATACCTGGTGCTGTGATGTGACTGGACAGTTCTGAAGGATCATCCAGTACCACCAGCTCATCTCCATCTGTAGAAATATGTCCATGCGTTGTGATTGTGCTGCGGCTAAACACAGAGGATAGACGATGCTGGTGTCGACGGATTCTGCTCTTGGCTGGCTGTCTGGTGTTTACTTCACCCACAGACCATGAAGTGTCACCTGAGGAACAAGACCTGAAAAAGAGATTGCAAGAGGGACAGAGTAAATCCTAAACTGTATCCCCCAGTGTGGTATAAGATGATTGCTTAAATCAATTAACACCTGATAAAATGAATTGCGAGTTTGGGATTACAAAATGGGCTGAAACTAAGCCTGTCTGTGCATTGTAGCATTCTTCTCAAAAGCAAACCAAAAAATTTGAAAGTTTGTGACTGATTTTGTAATTTGTTAATATAAGAACAGCATCTTTCTCACAGAAAATGAATTTACCCCAAAAAATCTTCTATATAATCCCTCTATAAACGCTTAAAATGCTAATGGACTCATGGTAAAAAAAAAAAAATAAAAAAAAAAACATTAATACAAAGCAGTTAATTAACATAATATAACATGAGACAATGAATCAGCTAGAGAACTAAGGAAAAAGTGTAAAACAGTGTTAAGACATTAAACCAAAATAAAAAAATAAGGCGCATTCATTATTAGTAAATAGAGTTCAACTCAAACACAAAGGTCTCTAAAAACAAGAACCATTTTAAAAAGAAGTGAAAAAAAAATTTAGGGTCATTAAAGATGTATTGCAAAACAAAGGTAGATAGACTGATTTATTGTTGTAATTTAAAGCTTTTTAATTAAAGCTAATAACTTTTAAACACCTGTATTCCGTAACATTCTTTCTCTAGCTATGTAGAAATATAAAACAGGTAGTTTAAGGATAAAGAAACGATATTTTCTAGATATACAGTTGACAAGGCATCTGTATATACCAATGCTAATTACTGTATTTTCCCGATGTCTTCCTAAACTGTTCTGTAATTTGGTCACTAGATGGCAATATTTATTTGTTTTTCATTCATTTATTATCATTCGCTTAATTCTTTTTTTGGGTTGCGGTGTGGTTCCCCATGCCCATCCAGGGGAGAATGTTTTGGGCACAGGGCAGATACACCCAGGACTGGGCGCCAATCTAAACACTTACTCACACATACAAACACACACTATATGGGGCAATTTAAAGTATCCAATTTACCTTGAATCCATGTTTTTGGACTGTAGGAGTGTGGACTGTGAACACGCAGACACGAAGTGAACATGAAAACTCCACTCAAATCGGAAATCAAACCAGGAATCCCCAGTGCTGAGAGGTGAATGTGCTACCACCCACACCCACTATACAGGGCAATTTAGAGCATTCAATTTACCTTCATGTTTTTGGAATGTGAGAGGAAACCGGAGAACACGGAGGAAA
>JAOUQT010048436.1:0-10878 GCA_025769995.1 Xyliphius kryptos
TACCACCCTTCCCCCTCGCTCCAACCTCCAGAAGCTATCGCAAATCCTCAGCCTGCACAACTGCCAGCTGACAAAACTGTTTAGTCAGCAAGAAAGCCAGGCAGGGAGGGAGCTACGGGCTGAAGAGAAGACAGACAGAGCGCAAAGGGTGCGTTTCAGTGAGAAAGACAGACCAGAAGAGCGAGGCGCGACTGCCAGAAGCAGCATGTACTGCATTCATCCTGCCCTCGTGTTGCACCTTTAATTTCTTTTAACTACAGCAGTGAGGGAGCAAACATTGCGATAAGCTTTGAAGGTTTCGTTACAAGCTGTGTTTAAAGCTATTGAAGCGCACAAACAAGCAAACTAGGGCTGGCTGCTTTAATGCCATTGTTCTGACACTTCCTCCATCACTTCCCCGTCCACCTCAGAGAAGAGGCAGTTTCACTTCCTGGCGACCCGCTTTTCTCATCTCCTCTCCTCTCCGTGACATTACTTTACATACTTCGTGTTCACTCATGGCATTCTTTCACATCAGTGACAGCCACTAAGTTAGACTTTGGACCCTCAGTAAATACCTGCCTTATTTGCCCGCTGAAGCTAAGAGGGGGGAGGTGAGGAAGGTAAGAGAGGCACAGAGTGCTGGAGGAGGTGAAGCTTAACTCGCACGTAGGCTTTTGTGACCAGGTCGTCAAAACCCAGGCTGATGTGCTCATGCTGAATGGCTCATCAAGACGACTGACTGCTTAACAGCAGATGATTAGGTCACATGACAAAATGAGTGTCTTAACGCAGTTCCTTTTAAACGGAGCGCATTTCACATCAATTCATGTCCAAATACAACAAGGTCGTTGACAAAACATCTTTAAAATACAAATGTGGCTCGTTCTCAGAGTGAATACATCATTGTGTGAGCAACAAAAAAAATGTTGGTAAAAGCAAGGGGTGTATTTCTGCAGTATTTATTACTACCATATCTATGCATATGTGCCATTTTACTCTCGTGTACACGGTACAGATAGAAAATGAACAGATTTTATAATTTTATTTCCTAAATTTTTACTAATTAACGATTAAGCTGCTGAGAAACTTTGTTCCAGTTTTTAAGATGCAGAAACACCATAATCTAATGTGAAAAATTTTATTGTGAATTAATCTATCAGTTAAAAAAAAAGAATGCCACTGAAATAAAAAGATGTTCCAATTTGCAGATTTTTAATCTTATAGGAAAATAATAAATGTTCAGCAAAAGTATGGTGGCAACTACAAATCTATTCAAATAATTCAAAAAAAAAGAATAAATAAATGACATTTTTACGGATCCTGCCAAACTATAAAAATCTAAAGTGGACACAGAAACTACAAAGAATCTCTCGTTTTCAAGTTTCAAGATTTGAGAATTTTTAAACCCATCTACTAAACTTAAAACTGCTGACATGACGAGGCCCTGCATCCGTTCCACACGGCCAGAGATGGAATATAATCTTATCTAAAAAGAGGCTAGATAAATATAGCCTGGGAGCCGAAGGGCTAGCTCATCAATACCCCGGGGCAACGCGGGACCCTCGGTATATAAAGCACAGCACTTTTTAAAAACCTCTTTCCATCATGATGTTCAGAAACAAACATTTAATATATATACACCCCACATGCTTTTCTTCGGGTCCTGAGTCATTTAACCAAAAAATAAAATTAGTCATCAACTGATGAGAACTTTGTAAATCAATTCAATGTTTTTGAAAGAAATCCAATGAATTAATAGTCCATGTGCATCCAAAAAGAAATTATTAAACCGGTACAACGTGATGCCCAGTGATTGGTGGAGCAGCTACACATGAGTTAAAGACACAGAGCATCTGAGGACTGGACTTTAATGAATTAAAAAGCTTCACTGTCAAAACGTTGGGTAATTTTGGAGCCCCAAGGGGTAAAGGGGCTTGTAATGAACACGTCGAAGCAAAAGAAAACAGCAGAACTCTTTTAAACAGCAAACCCTAAAACAATATTAACTTTTAGATAACTGCAGAATGACTATAAGCAAAATATTTTTTCAGGCAGCTTTACGGAATTGATTTTAGATCAATAGCAAAAAAAAAAAACTTTAAGAAAAAAACATGGCTCTTCATTTCTACCGCGCTCTTAATCTGCTAGATATTGGCTTAGGATGACATGAAAGGCTGCAAGCCTACCTGCCATTACAACCATTATTAAAGCAAGGATCAACCGAATAACTGGGAAACCCTTGGAAACCATCGCCATGTTCAGTAACGTGACAAAGTAATGTGGTTTCACGCGATGCACCCAAACGACTTCTCACAGCGAAAAGCAGGTTTACATTAAAACTTGTCATCCGTCGAGTTTCAAAAAGAAAAAAAGCTGGTTAAATGTTAAACGTCAGCCTAATGCTGCAATCTGTATATTTTGTCAACAGACTTCACAATGGCGCAGGGCCACATCCAGCCTAGACCTGCACAGCCAAACAATCATAAATGGAGAAGCAGCAGCTCCGAGCAGAAACCAAAAGCACTTTCTTTCTATGGGATAAAAACATCTTGCACATAACGACAACAAAAGCTCCTATCTTGCCTACTTTAACAGTACCGGAGGCCACGGGAATTGCAAACAACTGCAATCAAAGGTACACTGCTCAGCATCAAGGTTAGGTCTAGGCTACACTTTCAGTTTTTTAGGACTTATTGTTTTCTCATGGCACTTTAACACCAGACAGAAACTGCACAACATCCTCTTACTGAAGTCACTGTGGTTCATACTTGCATGCCCTCACTTGATCACTGCTGCAGGGCCTCGAAAGAGATGTTTGAATGATGCTCCTATTCAACAGTTTGAAGGAAAACATCATTCTGGGCCGTTGCAAGCGCTCGACTAACAGCACAATCTAGATTACTTTCTAGCCTCGGCCACACCTGACTCAACTCATCCATCTGTCGGTCCGTCTGTTCTTAGGTAAACCCCAAACTCTGTATCTCTCTCTTTATGTAACAGAGAGCTTAACACCTTTATTTGATCAAATTATTATTTCAAGATACTGGTCCGGGGACATTTTGTGAAAAGGACACAGAAACCCATTTAAAAAAAAATATGTTGTTGAAAAAGAATATTCACACTGTAAACACACTTCTTTAATCCCAAATTCAAACTCATTTAAACTTAAAGACACTGCACTGTCAGCAAACGATCAGTAAAATAAAGTGATGCACATCATGTATTGTGATGTCATTCTGCATGTCTTCATTTGAACCCTTAAAAAGTAAAAGTGATCTTAAGTTATTGTAATAAAGCCAGATTACAAATTAATGAATTGTAATCTATTTTGCTTACAGTGCTTACACAGAGGAATTTGTCCCCCATATTGAACCCCCTCCACCCCACCCATGCAGTGAAACACACACACTGAAGTGAGTGCCCGGAGTGGTGGACAGTTTTTTTAAACAGCGCCCGGGAAGAAACTGGGGTTAGGTACCTTGCTAAAGCACTACAGCCATGGAGCATGATGGGATTGGGAATCAAAGGCTGGTTCCTTAAGCACAAGCCGACGATCGCCCCCCATAAAGCATAAAGGCTTTTTTTAAAAAATCTTCATGTTCATGCTTGGGTTTAAGTGCTTAGTGGTTAGCACATTCGTCTGTCAGCGCTGGGGATTCCTGGTTCGAATCCCGATCTGGGTGGAGTTTCCACGTTTTCCTTGCGTGGGTTTCCTCCGGGTTCTCTGGTTTCCTCCCACATCCCAAAAACATGGATTCAAGGTAAACTGAATGCTCTAAATTGCCCTATATAGTGTGAGTGTGTACCCAGCGATGGATTGGCGCCCTGCCCAGCGCCCGAGACATTCTCACCTGGATGAGCATGGGGAACCCCCACCCCGCGACCCCCATAAATGAATAAGCGGAAGATATTGAATGAACACCACCTAAATGTAAATGTAATGAATGAATGTTCATGCTTTAACACAAGTGTGGAAATGGCATGGTATAAAGGGCAGGATGTGTTCAGTCAGGTGTGCTGAGAAAAAAAAAAAGAAAAACCCTGAACAGGCAGTGCAGGCAGAGCGGATGAGCAGAGGTGGGGGATGAAAAGACAGAAACTGGTCATGGTGAGCCAGTATGCAGGAGTGTTGAAGGCCTGCTCGTCTGCAGTGTTGAATTTCGTAATGGAATGTGAACTGCTCATCCGGATCTGTCCTCCCTCCTCCCAAAGTGGCCAAGTAAACTAACGACCGGCCCTACAACATCCTTAATCGTACTCACCATCATCCCCAGCAGCCGTTTGAACACTTAAGTGCGTGGTTTTGCTACCATTTTTGGACGTTTTTTTATCTTCACTAAGCAACAGGTTGGGTGAAACTCGGCGTCGTTTCCTCAGTAATCTCGGGCCACGTCCCAAACCGCACTGATAACTACTGAGGAGTATGTAAACGGCACCACCAGCAGAGAAGTGTATACTAGTTAGTACATTAATGTGGAACTCGGGACGTCATCCTTTTTTTTTAGAGAATAAACAATAAAGTACACACACAATGAGCTACCTTGGTGCGAACAACACAAACGGCGCGTGTGTAACTAACGAACAAATACAAATAGAACAAACATCCACTTGCTTCCCAAACAAATGTAACAAAATAAGTGTCCCAAGACACAAAAACAACACAAAAAGCATATTAATCAATCGATAAAATGTGTTTGCAATCAACAGGTTCCCTTGGACTATTACCAAGTCTCTAAAAAAAAAAGTCACACGCCACCTACGGTCCATCCTGCTCAGTACATTCGTGTGGAACTCAGGATTTATTTTTATAAATAATAAGTACCCACAGGATAAACCACCTCGGTGCGAACAACACAACGACACGACTTGTGTAGCTAACGCAGACAAACAAATACAGATAAATATTGAAGGATACAGCTCCAGCTAAATGTAACTGCACAAACATCACCAAACGAATTGTTCCAAGACACAAAACACTACCTAAGACCACTAAACAACACCAAGAAAATATTTATCAATCGATTACAATGTATTTGTAATGAACGGGTTCCCTTGGACTACCACTTAAAGTCTGAAAAAGTCACACGCCACCTACGGTCCATCCTACTTAGTACAGTATGCGCGATTTGGGACGCATCCATTCCTTAACGAACGCGAAGCCATAAACTTCAAACGAAGGCGACATTTAAACTTCGACAAACTTGCAGCCTTTAAACAACTCCCGGCTCCACGACTTCCAACTCCCGACTCCGGGACTTAAAAACAACAAACGTGCGGTCTTAAATGAGCCGAAGTGGCGTCGAAACTCCCAAATATCATCACAGCCAGAAATAATTACACGCCATTATCCGATTGCACGTTGCACAAGTGCACTTACAGCAAGTGGATAACATAAAGTGTGAGGAGAGTTGGGTGTAAATGTGAACGAGGGGGTAAAAAGAAGTAAGCGGCCGCGCGGATCAAAGTGCACGACGGAGAGAGAGAGAGTGAGACACGGATGCTCCAGTTAGCAAACTAGCTAACAGACTTTGAACCTCCATCCTTTACGTTTCAGTCGCCTAAAAGTTAAGAAGGCCGCCGCCGCCGCAGTGAGCAGCTCCCGTCGGGGATGCGGACAGGTCTGCTGCGTGGAGCAGCATCAGGTCCTCCGCTGAAACCAGCAAGCCAAACTAACGCGAAGAAGCCTAAGTTTTGTTTCCCTCTCTCTCTTTAAAAAAACTGGGTTGAGTTTCAAACTTAGAAACAGAGCTGAGTTAGAAAGAGAAAGATGCGAGATGAGGAAAAGAGTGCGAAAAGTAAGAAATAAAGCAACTTACGTTTAACTTTGTTCGGGTTGGGCTGCTTTCGCCGCGACATGCTGATGATGGTGGTGAGTGATGATGAGGAGGAGGAGGATGATGGACTAAGGAGAGACAGAGGAGAAGCAAAAAAAAATGAAGAAGCTGTTCCGGAGGAGGACTCAAAATGGCGTTTTGCGATTCCGAAGATGTGCAAAAAGTTGGTGAACTTTCGAGCTTCCTATCCTCCTCCCGTGCGAACCGCGAAGAGGAGGATAACGAGATGTGTCAGGGTGGGAGGAGAGGAAAACGCACTTTATTTCTCTCTCTCCCTCTCTCTCTCACTCACTCTCTCTCTCTCACTCACATCACGTGTTGCGCTCCTGCCGGAGTCTCCAAGGGGACCGAGGCTGCTTCAAGCATCTCTTTCTCTTAAACTCCCCCAAACTATTAAAAGTCAAATCCAGTGATCTATTTTACCCAGTGTGTTTTCACACAGACACACACATAAGTGTGAGGTTAAATTGTTGGATTGTAGGTTCAAATCCCAGGTCCACTGAAGATATCAATGTGGCTCCTTGAGCAAGACCCTTAACCCTCATTGCTCCAGGGATTCTGTATGTTACCCCGTGTTCGGACCCCAAACTATTAGGTCAATTCCAGTAATCTATTTTGCTCACACACATTAGCGTGTGGTTAGACTGTTGGATTGTTGGTTCAAATCCCAGGTCCACTGAAGATACCAATGTGGCTCCTTGAGCAAGACCCTTAACCCTCATTGTTTCATTGATTCTGTATGTAACCCCGTGTTCTGACCCCAAACTAATAAAAATCAATTCCAGTGATCTAATTTGCCCACTGTGTTTTCACAGACACAAGTGTGAGGTTAGACTGTTGGATTGTAGGTTCAAATCCCAGGTCCACTGAAGATACCAATGTGGCTCCTTAAGCAAGACCCTTAACCCTCATTGCTCCATTGATTCTGTATGTTACCCCGTGTTCTGACCCCAAACTATTAAGTGGGATCCTCGTAGGACGCTTTCGTGTGTGTGGGAGGGGATTCCTCATACCCACCCATCTCATCCAGGGGAGAACGTTTCAGGCAAATACACCCAGGACAGGGTGCTAATCCATCACTGGGCACAAACACAGAGGGGCAATTTAGAGCAGCCAATTTACCTTGAATCCATGTTTTTTGGACAGTGGGAGGAAACCGGAGAACCTGAAGGAAACCCACACGGACACAAGGAGAACATGGAAACTCCACTCAGATTGGGATTCAAACCGGGGCTCCCCAGCGCTGAGAGGCGAACATGCTAACCACTAAGTCATTGTCATCCTTTATTACCTTGCTGTCTTGTTAAATTTTCTTCGGAATCTATAAAGTATACTATCTATTTATCTTCCTTTAATCCTGAGTTTGTGATGTCCAGCTAGGACATCACAAACTCATGCGGACACACAAACTATGTAAAGGCCAGTTAGATGGGGCAATTTAGAATAAAGTAAGTGATACAGTAAACAACTTTGACAATTTACTGCATTCACAGAGGAAACTGACCTCCTCTTTTAGGCTAATCGTGCAGTGGAACACACACATACACACACGGTGGAGTGAGCACATGTGCCCGGAGCGGTGGGCAGCCCTCTATACGGTGCCCATGGAGCAATTACGATTATGTGCCCTGCTCAAGGGCACTTCAGCCAGGGTATTAGGTGAGATTAGGAATCGAACTGGGGATCCTTAGGTTGCATGGTTGGTTACTCAACCACAAACCTACCACTGCCCCCAAATCCATATTGATCATCTTTATTATATATTTATCAGCTTAGTTTATTCAAAATCACAACAGAATCTGTAGGTGATAAACTCAAAAATTGGAGAGTCTCTATTGAGACTTTCCAATTTTATTACAAATAGGCTCATCATCAAGAAAAAAGTATTTACCCAAAAAGGTACATTTAGTTAATGTAATCTAATTTACATTTAGATTTACATTTAGTTATTTAGCAGACGCTTTTATCCAAAGCGACTTACAGGTACGCCAACTTGGTTGGGGTCAGAACACAGGGTTGAAACAGGACCCTGGAGCAATGAGGGTTAAGGGTCTTGCTCAAGGACCCACAATGGTAACTGGATGGATTTGAACCCCCAACCTTCTGATTGATAGTCCAACACCCTAACCACTGAGCCACCACTCAGGGGATTCATTTATAATGAATGAATAAATGAAGGTGAATTGTCTGCTTTAACTTGCCCCTACATGATGTGGGTGAGGGAGTGAGGGAGTGAGTGAGTGCGTAAGGTCAAGAAGGACTTTGCTTGAACTGCTTAAAATCAACAGTTACAATAATGTTTTTTGGTGTGAACAGATCACAAAAATGCCGATCTATTTCAATAAACACAACTATTAAAACAAACTAGATCATGCACATAGTCGATTGCTTCTTTATTTGTGAATCATGTGACGTTTATTTACGGTTTCCCCCGGTTCCAGTAATCTGTAAAGTGACGTGCAGTTATTCTTTCTACCAGCAGGTGGCTAAAATAGAGAGCACTGTAGACCTGAAGCTAATGAATCCACAGTTAGGATCTTGGATCGGAGGATTGTTAGTGCCTTTTTTGAGGAAGCATGTAATCTGATGAGTAATTTATCATAATGTTTATTTGTTATTACGTAATTATTTGTAAGTACGTAAGTAAATATTTAATTTGACAGTAATAAGGCTCTTACAAGTGATACAGGATATTTCGACTGCAGTTACATGCAGATGGATGTTAATCTTTTTAATAAAAAAAACAAAAACACCGCAATAGTCCCTTCCGATGTAAACTCCGCAAACAAGATAATTAAATAATTGTCAATTATTCTTTCCTGTTTAAATAGATCTTATAATCCTTTGCATAATAATGTAGCCTTCTAGGGTCATTGGGGAGAGGGGTTCTCCAAGCTCAACCGGGGTGAACAGGGCGCCAACCCTGTTGGCACACACTCACGCACTCAGACACCTGTGGGGCAATTTAGGGCAGCTAATTGACTTCTGTTGGACTGATACAGTTGCAGTCCTGGAGGATGGATCAATGGACTTACGGACACCGGATCTCTAAACAATCTATAAACCTGTGTCCTACACTGTTGATGCTGCCCGGCCGCTCAAAGAGGATAAATTCCCCTATTGAGCCTTAGTCCTTAGTCATTGGAGACAATGTTATCCCCAGCACTGAGATGGACTTACTATCCACTACAAGAAAAACAATGCATTCTGACACAAGAACTCATTCCACGTGAGAAACCTGGTGGTGGTAGTATTGCAATTTGACTACATTAAGGCTCTTAAACAAATTAAGTTTATTCATTCTTAAACCTTTGCAGGTTGTTTAGTCATGTGAGTGTTTTTTCTGTTTGACCCTTTCATACTGTATATGTCTGATCTTGATGGTTCATCTTCTGTGTGGTGGTGTTCTGCCAAATTTACTTTTCTTCTATTGTCATTGTTAGATGGCTTAGTGTAGTTTATTACTTTTTTCGGTCATATCCTTGTGTGGATTACTAATAGTAACTGTGGGTTGTCTTGTTTAGATTGTTTTATGAATTTCTAGTGCCTTGTCCTTTCATCTCCTTTAATTATCTTCCACTTAATGCTCTACAAGGGTCACGGCGACCCATCCTGCCCATCCAAAAGAAATGTTTTGGGTGCTCGGCAGATACACCCAGGACAGGGTTGCTGGGCGCACACTATGGGGCAATTTACGTGGGGCAATTTAAAGTGCTCAAAATACCCACACGGACACAAGGAGACTCATGGAACATGGAGACTTCACCTATATCGCGATTTTAAACCTGTATTTGTAGCTCTGGCGAACATGCTAACCACTACACCATCGTGTCCTCCACCGTTACTTTTAATTCATTTTGGAATATTATGGTGCAGTTTAATAGTAAATAAATAGTGTAATTAGCACTACTTTCTTATTGGCTCCATCCATCTTGCTTTTACACTGATGAGTTTACCAGACACTACTGATTATACACAGACATAATGCCATCAGCTTAAGGCTTATTATTAATAATAATGACTAGTAATAATACTAATATTAGACGTCTGCAAAATGCAGAATATAGAAGGTCCAGAAGTTAACGTGCCTAAATATTTGTAACGTTTAAACATTATTCATATTAAGTCAGGCCTTTAATAAATATGGATTCAATGTGGAACGCATTATGTATTCACACCAAAGGAATAGATCTGAACTATATTTAAGAAGTCAAATATCTCATGCATATTTATCCACCACGGACCCCTTAGTGCTTTTTCTATTCCATACTTTTGGCTTCTTATGCCACCTGAAAAATAAGTAATCCTATAAGATGCTGTTGTTTGAACAGCTTAACGATCTGGTAATTGTCTGAAATAAACGGAAGTAGAGTTGAACCTTTTTACACACGTTTATTTTATTATGTAGGTTTTGTAACAAGTGTGTTCACTGCTTCAAATACTTCGAGAAAATCTGTTTGGCCTCAGCAGTTAATTACAAGTTGTGTTGAGGCAGTGTTTGTGTGTGGCGTACAAGCACATACATACACAGTTCCACCCACACACATGCCACACAAGAGCCAGAACATTGCTGGAAAATTGAGAAATAGAGGAAAGTTCACATCACTTTTCACAGACTTTACATCTATCGGGGAGGAAATAACAAAATGGATTTTTTTTTTTAAACAGACCGTTATGAATTGATCATAATGAGATGTGAGTAAACAATGATTTGTGTACAGGACATAATTCATATACTGTATACCTTTAATGGGCTTCCCAGAAAAGGAAAATACCTGAAACCAGCTTCCAAAAGAAATGTGCAACGGCAAGTTTCTGGGTGGCTACACAATGCTGTTAACTATTACAGGAAAATGTGCTTTTGGTTAAGTTCCAAATTTACAGTCATGGCCAAAAGGTTTGAGAATGACACAAGTACACTGCTCAAAAAAATAAAGGGAACATTTAAACAACACAATGTAACTCCAAGTAAACCACACTTCTGTAAAACCAACCTGTCCAGTTAGTGTTCAACACTGATTGTGAATCAGTTTCACTTGCTGTTGTGCGAATGGAACAGACA
>JAOUQT010048443.1:0-21180 GCA_025769995.1 Xyliphius kryptos
GTGGAAAGAAGGTTTGCTGTGTTTGTCAGCACAGTGTCCAGAGCATGGAGCAGATACCAGGAGACAGGCCAGTACACAAGGAGACATGGAGGGGGCTGTAGGAGAAAACATCCGCCGCCTAATAAGGAGCATGCTCAGGCGTTGTTGGGAGGTCATACAGGCACGTGGAAGCTACATACACTACTGAGCCTCATTTGAACTTGCCTTGAGGAATTTCCTCTGAAGTTGGATCAGCCTGTCATTTGATTTTACATTTCGATTTTGAGTATGATTCCAAATTCCACATCTAGGATGTGTTATTTTACTGTTCCCTTTATTTTTTGGGCAGTGTATAAATGCCAAAGCCCTCACTCACTCACTCATCACTAATTCTCTCACTCAGTACCTATAGATCTGAAACTTGGCTCCTTTCGGCCCCCATCATGTACTCGAATGGGTTCTTGCTTTCCTTTATTCGATTGTTTGTTCAATATAAAGTTTTACTACTAACTTTCAAATCCCTCCATGGTCTTCTTCCCCAATATCTCTGCAATGTAGTCCATCACTATACTCCAACCTGGTCGCTACGTTCCATTGATTCTAATCTTCTTACTTTCCTCAGATTCAGGCTTTCTTCCTTGGGTGGGAGATCCTTTGCCGTTGCAGCCCCCACCATCTGGAACTCTCTTCCTTTAACTATTAGATCTACTTCAACTCTTCAAGAATTTAAATCTCTTCCTAAAACTTTATTTTCCTCTTAGCTCTCTTGTTTTTTATTTTGCTGTGTTATTCGTCTTTAGTGTGTATTTACATGTAACTGTTCTACTTGAGCATGTTCTCCCTGTGTCTTCATGGGTTTCCTCCGGGTTCTCTGGTTTCCTCCCACATTCCAAAAACATGAAGGTAAATTGAATACTCTAAATTGCCCTGTATAGTGTGTGGATAAAGGTGTGTGAGTGAATGTGTACCCAGTGATGGATTGGCGCCCTGTCCTGGGTGTATCTGCCCAACGCCCAAGACAGGTCTCCCCTGGATGGGCATGGGGAACCCCACTGTGACCCTCTTAAAGGAATAAGTGGAAGATAATGAATGAATATATGTTTTGGTCATGTTCCCTATAGGACAAAGACAAAAGTTTCAAGCCAGTACTTTGGCCAGTAGTTAACCACAATGCTTAAAGTTTGCTAATGCTAAAGTTGCTAAAGTTTGCTAATGTTATAATGTCCTGAACCAGTCGTGGGAATTTACAGGGCGAACAATGACATAATCGATTGATCAGATAAGTTTGCAAAAGCTCCACTTTTACAAAATATCATTTTGAGTTGTATTCTTCTTCAACTAAAAACAAGCCAGTTAATTAGCATAAATAAAACAAGTACCTCAGGGATTGCTAAACTTGGCTAGCATTTAGCTAGCTGGGACTGTAAAGCTAAATCTTGTGTAAGCTTTTTGATATTCGTGATTTCGTTTTAAAAGCTGATATTCCTGATTTAAAAGTTAAAAGGGTTGGTCAGGGATATTTATTACCTTGTCTATACTGTTGCACAATTTACTCTTAACTATGTATCTATGACTGTATTAATTTAATCTTCAATTTTAAAGTGACTACTGATTGTTTTAATGTGTGTTTTAAGGTTTTGGACTTTGGAGTCTAATAAAGGTAGCCTCTGGTATATGTTAATATTATTATAATCTATATTTGACTATTCTGTCCTACATTCAGTAGTAGTATTTAATTTTTTTCTTCATAGATGTATTTGCAAGTTAATTTGTGTTTTTAAAATAATTTATTACTACGATTCTTAAAATATTGGGATGCTGTGTAAATCAAAACAGAATGCAGTGATGTGCAAATTTCCAATTAAGGCATTTTATGATGTTATGAAAAATATTAGCTCATTTTGAATTTGCTGGACGGGGCTGAAAAAGTAATTGAAACAAATCAAAAATGACTGGCGGGGAGCATTTATATACTCAGGTTTAAATACACAGTGTTTCAGATGTAAGGATGGGCAGAGGTTCAATAATCTGTGACACAAAATTTGTGAAACCATTTTAGAATGTTTCTATTTGTAAATTGCAATTAAATCTCTGTGCACTCTGAGCGTCAGTCCTTCAGGTGGCGTTTCATTAAATTTTTGTTTGCCAGGAACACTTCTAAAATCACTGTTTGTAAACTCTGTTTGCTGTGTATCCCATAAATATCAAGTTAAGTCTGTAAAATGCAAGCAGTCACAGTCTTCTGGGATGAATTCATATTTGAATTATATAGTTGAAACCATAGACGCAGTGTCGTGAACTAAAGAGGAAAGGGATCCACTCAGCTTGATATGTCCAAAGTCCATCTGATTCCAAACAATCTGAGCTTTAATGTGTTATTTATGGCTCGTTAGCTCAGAATAAATTTGTAAAAAAATAATTAAAATGTATTTCTTCCTTTTAGCACTATTCTAATACTATCGTACTCTACATCTATGCCTCAGACAGAATTGAGGGCATATCCTCAGATATTCAGAACATTTAAATATATTTAAAAAAAATTAAAGGTAATTGTGACAGTGAAAATAGTTTTAGAAGAGTGTGGAAGTTTATTTAACTTGTTGTGTAAAAATGTAATAAAAAAAACTTTTGGCCCCCCGGGCATCTTCACTTTTTGCCAAAAGTTTATATAACCCTGTTATAAACAGAGTTCAAAAGCTTGCATGTTTTATGAGGGGTTGCATTAGTGCCAGGGTACTCCTCTGGAATGGCACCATCACTGCTTTAAAGTACATTGTGACTATAGAACATTTATTCATTTATTTGACATGGAAAGCCTTGCATATTTCAGCAAGACAACATAACGAGAACAGCATAGCTTGGCAGTTGTAATGTTTGTAAACTGGTCCGCCTGCAATCCGGAGCTTTCACCAAGAATAGAACAATATTAACATTCCCTCGTTCCACTTTTGTGACGTGCTACAGCCATGGATTTAAAAATAAGCTAATATTTTGGAGGAAATGATAAAATGGTTTAGGTTAAAGATCCGATCTGTGGTGTTTGATTTGCAAACCACTGCATTCTGTTTTATTGACATTAAAACAATCTTCCGTGTTTTTGAAACTAGGGTTATATTTTATCATTCCAAAAAAGTGAAGGTGTTCTAATTGCTTTGATTTTCAGATGTTCTCATAATTCAAACTATACATAGTGTACTGTAGTTCTACTGTCCCATACAGAAGCACTCTGGTCTGTAATTGTAATCTGGATGCAGTGCATAGTCCACATGTTGCTATACACACTTTGTTGGTTTTCATTACGTTATACTTAAAACCCCCAGAGTTAAACACTGTTTAAGTGATCTTGGATGTTGATATGCTGCTTATAAATTGTAGATTCAGTACCCACAATTTAAACAATTTCAATTTTTTTTGGTTTTTACATAATTTGGGTTTCTATGTCCACGAAAACAAGAATACTGTGGAGATTGAGGAACAGAATCCAAACTGCTAAGGATCCAGTGTGAAATATCCACACTTTTTGTTGGTAAACTCTGCTTTCTTGAATCTACCAGAATTTTTTAAAATACTTCATGATTCCTTCTGCTGAGGATCTGTATGGAGGTGCAGATTTTATCTTCCAGCAGGACCTGGCCCCTGCCCATGCCGCCAGAAGTACCAAAACCTGGTTGATGTCCATGCCATCGCAGTGCCAGTGGCCATCCAACTCACCGGACCTAAACCCAATTGAGAATCCATGGTGTATTCTCAATAGGAAAATGAGGGGCACCAGACCCAACGACAAAAAAGAGCTGACAGCAAGTATCAAGGAAATCTGGGCTTTCATAACTCCCAGGCACTGTGTTGGCATGGACATCAAACCATATTTTGGTGCTTCTGGCGGCATGGGCAGGTGCCAGGTCCTGCTGAAAGATAAAATTTGCATCTCCATGCAGATCCTCAGCAGAAAAAAAGTCTTTTAAAACATTCTGGTAGACTGTTGCGTTGACCTTGGATTTAAGAAAGCAGAGTTTGCCAACACCTGCACCGGACATTACACCCCGAATCGTGACTGACTGGATATTTCACACTGGACATAAAGCAGTATGGATCCTGTTCTTCAACTCTACGGTTTAGTAGAGAAGTGTGTCACACTTAGTTTAAAACATTCATGTCCTGTAGACTGTGGGCTGATTTCTCCAAAGTAGTCAATTTTTTTGAATTTCTGTGAGCTGGAATCCCCAAAATGTAAAAATAAACAAATACTTAAAATTGTGTAAATGGTGACCACTGAATCTATAATCTATTGAATGTTATTATGGGTATTAATCAACTTTTGGAAAGGGTCTATATATGGAAAGTTGAACTGATAATGTGGACAAGTGTAGCAACAAAAAGTGTACAGTGTATGTGTACTCTGGTTTACCAGATCTATTGCATAATCGCTGGTGGGCCCTCACGTTCCAAAATTATGGGTTTTAATGTGATTGCATCTCTTTGCAGCGTAAAAATACACACTAATGGAAAGACTTCTCTAGATTTTAGAATGTACTTGTTATGATTTGCATCAATTTAGTGACAATTTTATTTGTGGATAAATGTGTTTGTTGGCCAAAAAGCCCAGGATCACACTTTGTATTTAAGATGATTTTAGGGCATTTAAAGGCTTGTTTGCTGGTCAGTTCTCTGCAGTTTTCCCCACCAAAACAGATACATTGAAAAGTTGATCTCACTAGATATTTCTATAATTCAGGTGAGTACATAAAATACAAATACCACGTTTGCACTTTTGATGTTTAAATAGCTTGTTTCAAATATTTAAACAAAATGTTTTAAGTCTATTGTACATTATTGTTATTATTATTATTATTATTATTATTATTATTATTATTATTTATGATCTTTATAATTGCCAGAATGTCTCACAACGTAGCCTTCACTATCTGCAGTTTACTCCTTTTCAAATGTGTGAAATTAAAGCAAATCTCATAGGAAATCTGTTCTGTTTTGTTTTCAATGAATACTGAATGTAAAATATAAAAAATGCACCTCACATCTTATTTTTGTTTGACGATGTAAATTATCTCTGGAACAAATTGTGAATGTAGCATAAGCTACAAACCAAATAAAAGCCCGTTTGTTTATTTGATTGTTGTAATTAAAACTTTTCTTGTGTGTGTGTGTGGGGGGGTACTCTCTAGATATTGAAGTTTATAGTTTTATTAAACTTTGTCAGGTTGTTTTGCTCTCGTATACTCAGTAATAATGAATAGTGCTTTAATGGTTTGCTAACGGCCCTGCGTCTTCCTTTATATGTGAGTGGTAGCTCAGTGGTTTGGGTGTTGGACTATCAGAAGGTTGTGGGTTTAAATCCCAGGTCCACTGAAGTTACCAATGTGGGTCCTTGAGCAAGACCCTTAACACTTATTGCTCCAGGGTTCTGTATCAACCCTGTGTTCTGACCCCAACCAAGTTGGGGTACTCGTAAGTCGCTTTGGATAAAAGCATCTGCTAAATAACTATAAATGTAATATCTGAAAAGTAGTCTAGCAAGCAATGTCTTCAAAAGTCTTAAATATTTTTATCATTACTTAATGTAAAAAAAAATGTTTTTTTTTTTTTAAATAATTTATTTGTGTTACTGCTGCAAATAAGTATTTGAACACCTGTGAAAATTAATGTTTGCACACACTGCAGCAGGGTTTTGTCCCTTTCCTTAACACAGATCTTCTCCAGATCAGCCAGGTTTCTGGGCTGTTGCTGAGAAACACAGTTAGAACTCCCTCCAAAGATTGTCTATAGAGTTTAGGTCTGAAGACTGGCTAGGACACTCCAGAACCTTGATATGCTTCTTATTTATTGCTTCAACAGTTTATCCTTTTTCACCAAGCTGCTTGGCAATTGCCTCATTTCCCTTTCCAGCTTTGTGGTGGTCATTTTTTGTCTCTGCTGTCTTTGAACAACTCTTTAGTCTTAGCCATGTTAGTAGTTGAAATGTTACTGATTGTGTAAGGTTAGGTGTCTTTATGCAGCTATGTGATTCTAATCGTTATTTGGAGCAGTAACACAAATTCTTAAAAAACCATACATTGTGATTTCCAGATTTTTTTAGATTCTCTCTCAAAGTTGACTTGGGCCTAAGATGAAAATCTCAGACCCCGCCATGATTTCTAAGTGGGAGTACTTGCAAAGTCGCAGGGTGTTCAAATACTTATTTTTGTAAAGTGTTATTTTTCATTGTCTTACTATTAACGATGTATTTATGCTTTATTCCAGTCCTGGTTAATGGGGGTATGTATTGTCCATATGGTTGTGTAAATTCAGGCCTAAATGTGCATTTCTAATGAACCAAATATCAATAGCACTTGGTGGATTTTTTTTTTTGGTTATTGGTGCTTCAGGCTATGCCTTCATGTACTTGACCATCAGAACTTAAACTTTTTTCTGACCTAATATCTTAGTACCTGCATACGATAGTTTAGATGTATAAATGACCCCTACTAACAGAAAAATACAGCAGGGGGCACTGTTCTTATTACTGAACAAATGGCAACAACATACACCCTAAAATGTGTGCTCACCTTAAGTTTTAAAAAAAAAAAAATATATATTGGTTTCAGATTCCACACTCCACTGAAGGCAACAAATAAATTTAAAAATAAATCATAAAAATGAACCCTTATGGACAGGCATTGACTTCTAGAGGTAAAACCAGAAGTATAACAGAACTATTGTACTGTATTTGTGCCTATTACTTGGTTATAAGCCCAGATGCTTAGTAGCATAATTTAACTTTCTTTAATAAAATAATAACTTCATTCTGAAATTTTATTTTTTAGCTGCTTAATGAGATTTACAACAATGCTTTTTTTTTAAACTCTTTTTCTTATTCTAGTTGCTTAGCATTAATTATTTTGATCATGTGTATTTTAGTGAAGAACTAATGTATTTTTATGAATGTAAAATAGAATGTAACTTGTGAGACCACAGTTTGCATTACTGCATCAGAAGGACCAAGGTTACTGTTTTAGTTTAGCCACAAGGGGGACCCCTGTGAAAAGACTGAATAATAATGACAGCCTTGAATGTCGAGTCCCCATGACTGGGAATCCTGACCAACTACGTTTGGCTCATAAAGCTACATTTCATATAGCTATACATACATAAAATGTGTTTTTTGTCTTTTCATCTTACAACTAAATTCGTAATCTAAATTGCCCTATTTTTGAATCCTATGAAGGAAGGGTAAAAAAAATATATATATACTGTATATGTTACATTTCCATAGTAGTATATGATTGGAAAACCCATTTTTTCTTATTTTGCACTACTTGCATACTGTTTGACCTATTTTTTTATTTCTGGCAGTTTATCACAGCACTATTATTTACATAAATGATTCAAAACATTAAGTGTGTATACATTGTTTTAAGTAAACTAGCAGAATATCCATGCTGCACAAGGATAAAGAACTTGATAACGTGAAAGTTAAAACAACTGTTTTTAAATGGTTCATGGCTTTGAGGTTAATATATTTTAATGAACATATTATAGAGTGAGGTTTGTGGCAATTAAGGCCCCAATCCATCTGAGGTGTTGCATTCGATGCTGATAACGACTGAAAAACCATAGGTAGGTGCCAAGTTTCACTTTTGTAGGTCATCTGGGTGCCCAGATGTCACATCTTGTGATCTCGAACAAACCAAATTTAGGAAATTAAAGTAAATATTTGTAAGAGCATGATGGGGAATCCATTCATTAATTATCTGCCGCTTATTCCTTTATGAGGTTCGCGGTGGGGTTCCCCATGCCCATCCAGGGGAGAACGTCTCGGGCGCTGGGTAGATACAACCAGGACAGTGCCATTGATTCTTTTATTATTTTCCACCTAATCCTCTATGCCCATCCAGATGAGACCGTTTTGGGCGCTGAGCAAATATGACGACAGGTTATGAGACACAACCCATCTTTTTGGATTGTGGGAGGTAACCAGAGAACTCTGAGAAAACTCACATGGACACGGAGAGAACAGGAAAACTCCACCCAGATTGGGAATCGAACCATACATAATGGGGGCTCACGATGCCAAATTTCAGTTTTGTAGTTTTCTAGTGTTACGTTTGTGAGGCGGTGAGTGCTTTGGCAGTCTAAGGTATAGATAATTAGGATTGGTGATACTGTTGCTCTGCTGACTATTCCTTAACTTACTGACTTGGTGTTTGCTCGTTTGTTCTGGTCTACAGGTTTAATATGATCTCAAATGTACCATCTATATGGTTGGGACCAGAGCACAGGGTCAGCTATCATACAGCACTCATGGAACAATGGAGATTGAATGCCTTGCTTAAGGGCTCACATTGGTAACTTAAGTGGACACAGGATTTAAACCCCCAACCTTCAGATTGATAGCTCAACACTATGACCACTAACCTACCACTCTCTTAAAAACCACATAAGCTCATAAAGTGTTCTCTCAAGGTTGTTTTTCATCACAACCAAAAATTACCTGTCAGTTTAAAGTCTAGTGGAGTATTTCAGGCAGGCAGCAGGTAGTGCTTTTGGCTGTCAGAAGTACTTGGGTTTGATTGACAAGGTGCATTGTGTATTAGCCATGGTGAGTGGACAACACCTGGGTAAGAGGGAAAAACAACTAATGGATCAGAAAATGACACACTATATCCATCCATTATCTTCCGCTTAATCCTCGACTCTGGTCGCAGGGGGGGGGGTTCCCCATGCCCATCCAAGGGAGAACTTCTCAAGCGCTGGGTAGATACACATAGGACAGGGCGCTGGGCACACACTCAGACATCCACACACTCATACTACAGGACAATTTACCACATTTAATTTACTTGGAATCCATGTTTTTGGACTGTTGGAGAAAACCGGAGAACCCAGAGGAAACCCATGCGGACACGGGGAGAACATGGAAACTTCAGCCAGATCGGGATTCGAACCAGGAATCCCCAGTTGAGAGGTGAATGTGCTAACCACTAAGCCACCACGCCGCTCACACCAAAACTAGTAAGTTTAAAAGGACGAATTTAATGTGTTTACATAGAAACATGGTAACACTTTACATCTGATATTCATAATGGTTTCTTTACCCATACATAAAACTTCATAAAGTATTTTTAAAGCTTTATAACAATTGTCATAACCCTGGTTAATGTACTCTCCTTTCAGCTCTTGGGATTCCTGGTGCGAATTCCAATCTGGGTGGAGTTTCCATGTTTTCCCCGTGTCTGCATGGGTTTCCTCTGGGTTCTCTGGTTTCCTCCCTCAGTCCAAAGACATGGATTCGAGGTAAATGGGCTGCTCTAAATTGCCCCTATTGTGTGTGTGTGTGTGTGTGTGTGTGTGTGTGTGCGCGCGTCCGTCCGTCCTAGATAGATTGGCGCTCTGTCCTGGCAGTATTTGTCCAGTGCCCCATTTTTTTCTCCTCTTGATGGGCATGCGGAACCTCCCGTGACAGTAGTAGAGATTTAAGCAGAAGATAATGAATGAAAATCATTAATGTACATAGATGTTTACAACCACACTCATTTTGTTATACAGAATGTGCCATAAAGCTTAATAATACAAAGTGACATAATGCATTATAATGTATAATGTATGTTTTAAATGTTCATTTGTATATTATTGAGACCAGTATCATAAAATTTGTGCTGAAATATATTCTCTGACAATAACTTCATACATACTTTAAACTGTTTATAAAAGTTTATAAGCTCTTTTTACAGCCATTTGATAAAGTATTGTTTATTATCTATACGACATTACAATCATTTTAGTACATAATGACTAATGACTGATTATAAATGCTCTTTACAGACTTTAAAGTAAAATCTTTTTTTTTTTTTTTTTTTTTTTTTTTTTTTAAAGTAAGAATGGTAACACATCTGAAATTCATAATGCATAAAGCTTTATAAAGTATTTATAATGCTTTATAATACTTGACAAGTCTTTGTTATTGTCAATGGATGTACATAACTACACTCGTGAAGTGTTATAAGAGCATGCTATTAGGATTTATAACACAAAGTAACTTAATGCATTACCAATTATAGATTTAAACTGTTCATTAACCCATTATGGAGACCAGTGACATAAAGCCTTATAATGTTTGTGTTTAACGAGTACTTTTCCTGAAAAAGACTTTATAAATGCTCATAACAGTTTGTAAATTTTATAAGCTCTCTTTACATTAATAAAATGTATTTATTTATAATGTCATTAATTACCTTAAAAACTGCATACATAGTAGAGCTTTATTAAAGCTTATAAATGCTTTTTACAGACTTTTGGAGTAAAGTGTAATCATGTTTTAAGTAAGAATGTCTAAACATCTAAAAAAAAAAACTAAAGTTTGAATAAGTTGATATAATATGCATTATGTAACTTGCCTTATGTCAAATTGTTATAACAAGTTATGGTTATGAACATCTATGTACATTGGCACTCACTTATAATAAATGTTATAGAGTTATGAGAACTTTATAAAGCTTTAAGAATGCACTTGATGCATAATGAACGCCGGATTCATAGACCGTGTTACCAGAATTTCTAAAAAAAAAAAAAAAAAAAAAAAATCGCCAACACATGCCAGAAGGCTTTATAACAGAAAGGGGCATAATGCATTATAAATGATATATAGCTCTTTATTAACTTACAAAGATCCAAAGAATCAAAAGTTGAAATAAGTTTATATTATAATGCATTGTCACTTTGTGTTATATCAATTAATGAAGGCTTATGATCAATGTTATAAAGCATTATGAGTACTTTATAAAGCTTGAGTGTGCTAATAATGCATTATGAATACCAGATGCGTAGAAATTACCAAAAAATCCAATTTTTTACTTATAATGCATTATGTCACTTTGTCTTAGAAAGCTTTACATAAATGTACATTAACAGAGGTTCATGACAAATGTTATAAAGCATTATAAAAGTGTTACTAATTTATTGTGCATACCAGAGTTATGTAAAGTATTAGCAGAAACATCAGTAAAGAACATGAACATTACTAAGTGTCATAACATGGTGTGTTATGTATGATTTCCATGCTAAGCCTATGATCTCTTTATATACACAATGAGACATAAAAGGAATGAGATTTGAAGACATTTGTTGTTGTCTCAAAGGTCGCTAATGTTTCTTTAAAGTTTCTACCTGCACAGGTGATACAGATGACCTCGTTTTATAAGGTGTCTGGTTTTCTCCATGATGTCAGGACAGACACTTTGGGCGTGCATGCGTGCGTGCACAAACGCGTATACACACACACACACACACACACACACACACACACGTGTCTCTACCAGCACAGACAGGGAATAGCAGAGGGGAAATTGGATGGGTGGCTTGGTACTGACATCATGTGTTACCAAGCAACCAAGGAGTGAACTGTAGTTGTCAAGGCAACTGTTTCACCTTGAAATGACTTCTATGTATTAATGTGGTTTTCTATTTTTGGAGGAAACCTGTACATGAAGCGATTGCTGAGACAGCAGGGCTAGACAACTTTTTTTATTTAAATAACTAGCATGCCTGGAAAAAAAAAAATCACCTTCATTTTTATAAGCCACAAATTCAATTCACACAAAAAACAAAAGCAGCTTATTAGATTTTCTAAATTGAATTAAGAAAATAACTGCTTTGAGTAAATAACTTGCTGCGGTAACCAATTACCTTCCACATCAAACAGCAGGTTAACTGGAATCCATCTGAAACCAACTCAGGTTGTTATGGTTACATCATTATGACTCTGGCTGTCTCATTTAGGATTCCATTACTGAGGTCACAAAGAATTTACCACAAGTCAATACAATTCGGAAAAATCTGTATGACTCTACCAACACCTTCCCTAGATTTGGACATTTTAAACATCTTGATTTCAGGTACCCACAAAGATGCCAATGATAATTTTGAAAGACTTAGGATAAGTCTTATATACTTATAGAATATATAGAATAAAGCACTCGGCTTTGTGAGAGAACTTGTGTTGTGAGATGCAGCTTCTGTACATTCAAAGTACACCAGCATTTATAAAATCAACCAAATTTAATAAAGCATTTAAAAAAAAAAAAACAAGAGGGGCGGCATGCAGCTTAGTGGTTAGCACATTTACCTCTAAGCGCTGGGAATTTCCTGTTCGAATCCCAATCTTGGTGGAGTTTACATGTTCTCCCCATGTTCGTGTGGGGGTTCTTTTGGTTTACATTTACATTTAGTCATTTAGCAGACGCTTTTATCCTAAGTGACTTACAAGTATCCCACTTGGGGTCAGAACACAGGGTTACACACAGTTGTTTTCTTCCACAGTTCAAAAACATGGATTTGAGGTAAACTGACTGCTCTAAATTGTTGCATGAACGAACGAACGAATGAATGAACGAATGAATAAACCAATAATACAATATTTCAGTTGGTAGAGACCTATACAGGCAAAATTGTTTTGTGACACATTTGTATTATGTTAATTACTGTATGTGATGAACTGATCTAGGGCAGCACAGTGGCTTAGTGGTTAGCAGGCTCACCTTTCAGTACCGGCGATAAATACCAATTTGGGTGTCAGCCCACAGTTCAATAACAAGGATTTAAGGTGAATCGGCTGCTCTAAATTTTCCCTGTAGTCCATGTGTCCCAAGCCCGGTAGATGGGTTGTGTCATCAAGGGCATAAAACACTTAGCCTAAGTCTATTATAGGAGTTCATTGCTGTGGCGTCTCCTAAATAAAAAAGGGTAAAACGCCAAAAGATGAAGTGATACTTCATACTGTGCATAGACACAGAGGAATGAAGTGAGTACATGTGCCCAGAGCAGTGGGCAGCCTTGTATATAGGGAGCAGCTGGCGTTAGGTGCCTTGCTCAAGGGCACTTCAGCCATATAACATGGGACCAGGTATCAAACCGGGGACCTTCAGGTCAAAAGGCTGGTTCCTTAACCACAATCCTACGGCTGCCCCATTTAATTAAATTAATTAAAAAGAAAAACAAAATTTTCTTTTTCTATTCCAAAAAATAAAAATAAAATTATGTTAAATGTTGTTTGCATGTTTAGGGTCATCAGGCAAAAAAGGTGACCCTATGTCCCCTGGATCATAACCCTGGCAATTGGAGACAGGTCATGAATTTCTTTATATTTACTGTAATCCATCCTTTGATATCTTTATTCCGGTTGCTTTTCCATTTCCTGCTGATGCAAAAGCTTTTTCACAGCATGATCTTTCACCAACATCCTCAACTGTGGGAACATTGCTCATGAAGTGATGGAAAATGTTGGATTTCTGCCAAGTACTGCAATTTCCACAATAGTCAACGATTTAAATGTTATCTCATCTAAAACAGTAACCAACGTCCACGTGTTTGGAGGGTCAGTCACATGCTGTTTGGTAAAATCCAAACTTAGTTTTCAGTAATGTTCTATAGAGAAACAATTTGTGGAGCATACGGCCTAAAATTGGTCATCTTAGCCACTTCTCCTGGGTTTTAGCTGGAAGCCTTTTTTATTTAAAGTGGTGACATCTTCCTTTTCCTTTGTTATAAAAAAGGCAATGGTGTGCAGTGATGTTTAAAGCTTAGGATTTCGTTTTGATGTAACACTAAACTGATCTCTGCTTCACTAGTTGAACTGTTTTGGAAGCCGTCTGTGGTAAAGCTGCAATTTCTGGGACCCTGAGGACCGGTATTGTGATGTCAAGAGCTCAGACAACACCATTTTCCCAACATTAACATCTAAGACTGTCTAAAGACAATAAACAATGTATGGACAATGCATTCTTACTATGACAATTTTTTTCTGTCTTTAGACAGTCTGAGATGTTGATGTTGGAAATCTGGCTGTGTCTGCGCTCATGACATCATCGCATATATATATATATATTTATAGTCACAGCCAAAACCAACTTACTTTAGGAACAATGTGCACAAGTACATCGGTATACACATTCAACTTTATTTGCTTTGGAAGGACACAGAGCATAGAAAAGTCAAACCTGGAACAATCCACTTAATAGCACACAATTTAGAAACCATAATTAAAATACACTTGTTCACTGCCAGACTACTGGCACTCCTTACTCAAGAAAAAGGACTAGTAATATAAAATAATACTTACAGTAGGGTGGCATAGTGGGTAGTGGGTAGCACGTTCGCCTCTTAGCGCTGGGGATTCCTGGTTCGAATCCCAATCTGGGTGTTTCCATGTCCTCCCCGTGTCCGCGTGGGTTTTCTCTGGGTTCTCCGGTTTTCTCCCACAGTCCAAAAACATGGATTCCAGTTAAATTGACTGCTCTAAGTTGCCCTGTATAGTGTGTTTGTATGTGTGAGTAAAAGTATTTTTTTAAAACATGGAGCTCTGCATTATTTATGAATCATTTCATTTACACCATTTAAAAAGTCCCGAAGCTTGTATGTCCCTCATTCTTTTCCTGATCTGAGGTATACATACTGATGAGTTCACTTGCTTGTCATTGTGGAATTTAGTTTACATTTTCCTACATGGCTGCTTTTGCTGATCTAGCTGAGCCTACTGGCCTAAACTCAGAGATCAGCAAAACTGGTTAATTGAAATTTAATATTACCTTCCGAATGTGACATTTTATCAGCTGGCATTCACATCACTGTTTTTTTTTTTGTTTTTGTTTTTTTTGTACCGAACAGCATCGTTATCTGCCTTATAAGCATTTCATGAGTCACAAGGCATGAGCTTAAAATATGCCAATACGACCTGATTCAAACATCTAAATAAAACCCCACATTCCCTCAAGAACAGGAGAGGATAATCCAGAAATGTCCTAATTCTTTATAAACAAGTCAAACAAGAACGAGTTTGCTAAATTGATCTTAAATCGAACTAAATCCGGTATTCATAATGTATTATTAACATGTTTATGAAGCTTTATAAAGTATTCATAATGCATTACATTACTTGTCATAAGCCTTTGTTAATGTTTATAGATGTACACAAACATACTCAGAATGTTAATAAACAGTTAAAATATATCATTTATAATGCATTATAAATATATTTTAACTGTTTATTAACTTATTATAGAGACCAGTGACATAACGCCTTATGATTGGGTTTACCGGGTGCTTTTCCTGATAAATGACTTTACAGGGGCTCATTAACTGCTTCTATAAGCTTATAACTTTCTTTACAGTCATAAATCCATTACTTCTTCGAAAGAGACTGCATACATAGCAATACATAATGACGTATAAGAGCTTATAAATGCTCTTTACAGATTTTAAGTACAGTGTAATCACCTTGTTTTAAGCAAGAACTACTAAACATCCACAGAATCAAGAGTTTAAACTAACTGGTAACTTTCTATAAATTCGATATTCATAATGCATTATAAGTGCATTTAAAAAACATGTAGCTCCGGTCTGTAGGAGAGAACAGCCGCCACCTCATCAGGAGCATGCCCAGGCGTTGTAGGGAGATTATACAGGCACGTGGAGGCCACACACACTACTGAGCCTCATTTGAATGTGTCTTGAGGAATTTCCACTGAAGTTGGATCAGCCTGTCATTTAAGTTTCCACTTTGATTTTGAGTAGGATTCCAAATCCAGACCTCCATGGGATAATTTTGATTTACATTTAGATCATTTTTATGTTTTTTTGTTCTCAATCTCCATACGCAGTGTGGTGTATGAAGGTATATTCAAATTCATTTTTTTTTAAATTCTGCATAAATCTGGCCTACACAAATTCACATTAATTGCAAGAAACAAAATCAACAAATTAAGACAAAAATATCAGACTTATTTATTAAGAAAAATGATCCCATAGAATATGTACAAGTGGCAAAAGTATGTAAACCACTGAGGGTTAGCTACCTAATAACGAAGTAAAACGGTTTGACTGTAGTTTGAATAAGAACAGATTTTCTAAAACAAAAAAAAAAAGTTTACATTAAAACGCAGTACACGGTCATAAACCAGGAATTATAATCTGAAACCAACAGGCAAAACTGATCAACAGGCAGCAGGATATTTAAATAAACATATTTTTAATATTTTAACTTATTTGAATCACAACAGATGCTAAAAGCAAAGGTTTACATACTTTTACCACTCACGTAGTATATGATAGTTGACCTCACTACATAAAACTCAGCTATAACTGATTCTTTTATTTGTGTTCATTTATCGAAATTCAGGGGTTTTAGGAAAAATCAAGATTTTTTTAGGGCATTCAAAAAAAAAAAAAAAAAAAAAAAAAAGATAAAAACGGTATCCTTACATTCAAGCACTACGGGGGTTATGTTTTGTCAGGTATGCCTCCTTTTCACTATGCTTTATTGTCCATGTTATTATTCCTATTGTTACTCTTCACAACGCATTTGTGCCTTGTGCCTTATTACTTTATTATTCACTTTTAAAAAAACAGAACCACAGTTGGTGCATACAAATCTTTGGAGCTAAAAAAATAAAAATAAATGGCCCCACATGTAAAAAGAGCAGCACAAAGTTAGGACAGCAATGTTCAAGTTAAGTCTTTTCCAAACAGTAAGACTTAATAAACCCAAAACTCAGGTACCATCACCACCATTATACTTAAACCATTAGAAATATTTGTATATGCAAAAGAAATCAACTACTAACCAAAAGCTTTAAAGAATGTGTTGTCATTTGTTTTGTCTCATCTTTGCCGTATATTTCATTCTTGTTTATATTAAACGCTGTAGCTTATGTTTTATATGCAGACGTTAATTATTTTAGTTGCTTATAAAAAAAACTGACTAACCATTGTTGTTGGTAGTAATAAAAGATTGTACTTTAGGACCCTTTACCTGTAAATGAGACTAGCATCTTATTTTAACCCAATGTGTGATCTAATGATATTTATAAAATGGGTAGTCCTTAAATCTGATTGGTTGAGCCGCTTGTGTAGCCGTGACATTATTTACAATAACCCACATCTCTGACCGCTTCACCTTCGTATAAATGCATGATGAAAAAATATATTATCCAAAACTTTTTGATAAACTGCATTCTATAATTTTGATTGTTAAAGAAACCTGATATCTTTTACTTGCACCAGGGTTCATTTAAAAAAACAGACTGGATTATGTCACGGAAAGAAAGTTTATGCGTGATTTTGCTTTCGGTAGAGGCATTTATGAATTAAACTAGTTTTTGTTTTATCAGTGTGTTGGTAACCGCGTCATAAAAGCAATAAAGCGCTTGAAGTTGTGCATTACTGTGAATAAACCACGGGAAGAGGTGTAACTGTACTGTTTTCCGTGCTTTATTCACAATAATGCACGCCCTTCTGTGCCTTATTGCTTTAATAAACACCGGAATCTTTTTAAGGCAATACTGTACATAGAAAACCATTGGTCATTTAAAATACAGTACTACTTTCTTTTTTATTTGTAATGTAATGATGGATTACCCTGTTAACATTTGCACATTTCTTATTTGGCAACGTTTCCAGCTTTGTTTGCCACATGCAAAAGCGTGTAAAGCCGTGCATCACTGGCTAATCCCAACATATAACTTCTACATATAAAAAGCAAACCGTGGTGTAATGCATTTTGGACACATCTCTGAATTGTAAGTGCCAAGATGCTATTAACTTTTCCTGCCGTATTCATCCGCCAAATCAATAACCGAAAACTAAAATGACTAAAACAGTAGTGACTGGGTTGCAGCATTGATCTGAAAGAACACTCAATAAAGACAATAATAAACATTAAAACATGATAAAAATACACAAATGACAACAGCGATAGAAATAACACCCAGACACACTTATAAAATGCTAAACAAGAAAGATAAACCCATTACATATGTAAGAAAACAAAAAAAGGCTAAAGAAATGACGAGTCTTCATATAAAAAAATGCAGCAACTCCCACATATTGAATATAAACCATTCTTAATTCAGTTTTTAATCTCCTTAAAAGCAGCTAAGAAACATGCATGCTCTTCCCTTCCTTTCCAGAATGAAATTGAAGCAAGGAAGTTTACATGGTCATGATGCAGGGCCACTTCTGACCACCAGAGGGCCTGACTGCCAGCAAATGAACGCCTTCAAGAATTGTGTTTTTTTTTTTTTTTTTTTACTTCTTTTTCATGCCAGACCTGTCAGTCGTTCCTTTCTGGCGCTGGTGGCACGCCAGTTCCAACAGCTCTACTCCACCCATTACCTTCTGCTGCACCAAGAAGAAGATCACAACTAACAGGAAATAGATGAACACTGGCGTACAAAGCCAGACAGCCAAAAAACACAGGATGATGAAAGTATTCCAGTAGCACAGTGATAAGGTTTTGATTAGAGCCACTCTCAGCTCGCTTTTGCAGGGCGGTACCTGGGCATCGGCTTTGTCGAAGTGGGACAAGCTGTAAAAGGAGCGCAGCCGTTCTTCTTTCTCAGCCCAGCGTTCCTGGCACCAGACCTGGAGAGCGGCACTTTCTTTAGGCAGTGAGGACACGGGGTAACGGCGCACGTGGAAATGGATCTGTTGTGGGAACGAACCAGCCAGTAGCTGGCGCTCTGTCTGAGGGGCACTGTGTGGGTAGGCCACTGTGATGTCGTGCAAGGCATCCAGATTGTCTCCTATGCAACATACACGAGGCAAAATACAACAATTAACAAATATATATACACAGGTATAAAGCAGTGTTATGAAACATGTAGTTCCGGTCATCAAATCCGATTGGCTGAGCCGTTTGTCTAGCCGTGACATTGACAATAATGCACACCTCTGACCTCTTAACATTTGTATCAATGTGTGATATATGTTATTTTCACAATGTTTTTATGAAATGTGTTCTGTAATTTGTTAGAGAAACTGGAAACCTATTACTCAGTGATGAGCATTCACTTTAAAAACTAGACTAGATCACGTTATGGAAAAGCATTTTAGTGATTTTGCTTTTAATAAACCCATTATTGTTTTATAATAACAATCAAGGTTGTGCATTAATGTATTCTGCTTCACATCGTACCCAATAGCACCTCTTTCCTGTGATTTATTCACAATAATGCACATCCTCATGCCTTAATGTTTACTTAGCCGACATTTAAACTACACTTTATTGGAAACGTACATCTTTTTTATCCATCCATGTTAAAAGAAGTGAGCATTAATGCTGACTTCTGTACAAAATTAAAAAATGTTACACACAATAAACTCAGAAGATGGACAAGATGGACATGAAGCCTCAAAAATGTTCCTAATTTTGATTTTTGATTTACTTTTCACCAGTTCAGTGTGGTACAGACACAAAAACTTAATTAACTTTGTTCTTTTTAAACATCTTGAAAATGTCTATTTTTTTTTCAGCACGTCAAAGTAACATCACATCTAAAAAGTTTTTACAATTTTGCAAAGATGGCAATCATTTTGTCCAGAATATTTTCAAAATACTGTGTGAAATAACTTGGAAATTTGACAACAGGGTGGGATACCTCAGTGGTTAGGGTGTTGGGCTATCAATCTGAAGGTTGTGGTATCAAATCCCAAGTCCACTGAGGTTACCAATTTGGGTCTATGAGCAAGAACCTTAACCCTCATTGCTCCAGGAATGCTGTTGCCAACCCTGCTTTGTAAGTACATTTGGATAAAAGGGTCTGCTAAATGACCAAACCTAAATTTAACAGAATTATCTTCAACCTTTTTTATTATGATATATCATTCACAAATAAAATGTTTCCTGTATTTACAGCATTAACTGATCATAAAAACAATAACTAAGACTAAATTAAACTTTCAAACCAAATCTAGTTAATTAAATTACTATATTTTGACTTTGTATCTGTAAATTTAGTCACAGCCACACAGTTGTTCACGTCCCTATAAGTAAATTTACATCCTTATTATGCAATTTGTAGCAGCAAGAATGGCAAATGTTCTTTTTTCTAAAATGAGTGCAGTACTCGTCATGGTATATTAGTGGCTGCACACATGTGCGTAACATTCCATGAATAGAGTACATAATCTTCACTAACACACAGGCAATGCTCACACAGCTTACAGAAGAATCATCTGCCAGAATCAGAGCATGACAAATGGGTTTAATGGATGAGACATGCCTGAGCCCACGCAAACTCATACAATCTCCTACAAACAAATCTATGGCAGTCATCAGGTCTTGAAATAGAATCTGATGCGTGTGACGTCTAAGCGTTTGACACCTGTTTAATGGTGCATCAGCATAGTAGAGATCTGATTGCATCCTGCAGCTGCAGCAGCTCCAGGTTTACCTCGGTCGAGTATGTGGGTGCGTGCTTCGATTAATACTCCCTGGAATATCGCAGTGTTCTAAGGATCCCAGACACACTTTATACCAGTTATTAAAGAAAGACAAATTAAACGCCAGGGATAGCGATGTGTGGCACAAACAGCTGATACAGCAATGTACCCATCCATTTTTACAGGGGTTTACAAGAACACTTTGGTAGAGTTCCAATAATGACACAATGGTTTGACACCAAAAAACTCTCAGTTAATCAGTTTGACTTTTTTTATACCTTAAAAATTATTCAAAGTTCTAATTATCTTAACATAAATTGAAATAAATCAGTTTTTTTTAATTCAGTCACAATATTTTTGAGTTGTAGTAAAAGTAAAACATTTAATAACATTATTAAACCGAACATGATAGACCAAAGCTTTCACCAGTCTTCATTAAACAGTACTTGTCAGTAATTGGGAATTTATTCTTGATAAAATGATTGATATTACCACATGGGTCAATCATTACAACCATAAACAGTATTTCTTCTGGTTACTAGGGTATCACACGGTCATCATTCCAAGAGTGTAAAATGTCACTTATTGTGTTAACCATGTTGGATTTGTTAAAATAAAACAGGTACTTGCCATCCTTAAATCTGATTGGCTGAGCCGTTTGTCTAGCCGTGACATTATTCACAATAACCCAAACCCCTGAACGCTTGACATTCGTATAAATGCACAATATAAAATATATTCTTTTTTTTTTAAAAGTTTTTTATAAACTGTATTCAATAATTTGGCCACTAGATGGCACAATTTGATTGTTAAAGAAATCAGAAATCTTTTACTGGCGGTTAGGGTTAAAAACAAAACAAAAACGAACTGGATTATGTCGTTTATTAGCGATTTTGCTTTCAGTCAACGCATTTATGAATCAAACCTTTTTTTTAATTTTAGTGTGTTGGTAACCATTTTATAAAAGCAGTAATGCACTCATGGTTGTGCATTATT
>JAOUQT010048444.1:0-10878 GCA_025769995.1 Xyliphius kryptos
TGGTTTCACAAAAGTGTGGTTTACTTGGAGTTACATTGTGTTGTTTAAGTGTTCCCTTTATTTTTTTGAGCAGTGTACATCTTTGGGATGAATTAGAGAGGAGGTTGAGAGCCAGGCCTTCTTGTGTTTGGGCATAATTGCAATTTACAGTCTCTACATTTACATTTAGTCATTTAGCATTTGTAAGTCGCTTTTATCCAAAGCGACTTACAAATGAGAGGACATATTTATGTTCTAAATTGCATAATACAAAAAAAAAAATGCACAAATTGCACAGCAACAAATTATGGCAAAAATAAAATTATTCAATTTGTATCGGACAAGTTCTATATGTCAATTTGTGGGGGTGTGGTAATGGGAGCAGGTGTTTGCAAAGTCACACTGCAGCAGGAATGAAGGACCTGCAGTAATTTTGTTGATGTTAGAAAACCCACCAACTTAACCATCTCTAATTCTTCTTCTCCCACACTTCCTAATGTGATTTGCTCTCATTCACCTGCTTATTAATCACAGGTGTTCTGTATTCCTCTAATTACTCTCCTCTATCTTTTTAAGGCTTCCGGGAGTGCTTTGCCAATGCAAAGGATTTTTGTGTGCTGGGTGCGACTTTTATGCTCCCTGCATCTCTAGGAGCGTCTAATGCTGAGCGCATGTTTGTTTGATGTCACCGGTTTGCTTCCTCGTTTTTTTGGAAGACTGCAGTTTATTCTAATGTGCTGGAGCGACCTAGCATGTGTTTAGGACTCAGTAAAACAGAGAAGTTTTATTCAAAAGAGTTTAGTTCTTAAAAAAAACAATAATTCCCGGTTTCAGTATAGATCAGTGGATTGATACTTTCAGTTGATACCAAAATGATGCTGATTAGGGGTCAGTAATAATATGAATTATTCTTTATAAGCCATTAGAAAAAATGTCTTTTAATGACAGGTGTTTCCAGGATATTGCATTTGTCTTGTGACCAGATGTATTTTTATGTTCTAAAAATACTAAAATACTAAACCCCTTTCTGTCTGCTGCACACTGGATGGAATGTTTTTAGTAGTGGGTAAAAATACATCTGGCGGTTTTATAGTATGTGCTACATGTATGAAAGAAAAAGGCCAGATATTGTTGATCTAAAAAAGCAATATGAAAAACACAACTCGCCTAATTATGGATATATCTGTTATGGTTGAGATTGTGCTCTACTGAGAATGACAAAAGTGTCTTTTGTGATACTTCTGTGTGCTGTTGGACTTGCTTTGTCATTAAATGAGCTGGTTTGCAGTGCAGAATGTGTCCCGAAGGGGATTGACAGGGTTTCTCTCTGCCTCGTGCCAGCAAACCAACCCCATTGTCTTGCCCACATTAGAATAACAATACATGAATTAAGATGACTTTTTTTTGGATTGTACACCATCAGGCAGACCATACAAATACAGTCATTTGAAGCACATGAAAAAAGCCAGCAGAGTGTAGATAAGTAGCCACTGAGCCTAGATTTGTCTTTGCACAAAGCCTGTGTCTATTCACAGCTTTGACAGGCAAGGGGGCCTAAAAAAAACAAGGAAGTGAAGTGGTCATGTTCAGATGTTAGTATCATTTGTTAATTGATTTGTTGATGGTAATGCTGCTTAAAGCTTTCAGTAATTCAGATTTGAGACCTTAGGGATGGTCCTTAAATGCTTATTGATGTATTGATTATTTGCACATTGCATGGTGCTTCCGTCTCCCAAAGACCATTCTCACAGTTTACCTGTCAAGGCTGATCACTTGCTGGAGAATTGTGCTTTTATAGAACTGCTGTTTTTTTCACCTGCAGGATGATGTCAAACAGTGCCCCCTCCATTTTGAGCTATGACATTATTGTTATCAACTAAGCATACTAGGACTACAAAAAAAAATTGTCCCACTAATGAACAGTCATGTCAAAATAAATTCAGACTAAGGAAAGATTCGTGGCAATGCTACCCATGACCTTATTTTTACAGTATGACTGGATTATGTCTGATTTATGTTAATCTGTCCTGCATGTATGAGTCAGCATTGACAGTCAAGAATAATTATTCGGCAAGGCTCATGCAAAATTTGTTTTAAGAAGAAAAAAGGGATTTTTTTAAGCACACTTGCACATACATCTCTCAGCATTTTAAGAAAAACTGGTTCCGAGAACATCTTAAGATAAGGTAAATACAACCTCAGATAAAAAACACTACAAGGTAAATTACACCCTTCAGTTATTATTTTATTTAATTTTATTATCTTTTGCTTAATCCTACTAGGTTTGTGTGTGTCTTTTAATTCCCACCCAAGAAAAGGTACTAATTCATCAATGGAAACACACATATAATGTATAGGTGCAATTTAGAAAGAAGCAATAAAGAGCAGCCAAATAAGTTAAATTCATTGTTTTGAAGATAACCAGAGAACCAGGAGAGAACCCACACTGACATGGAGAGACAAACTTCACCCAGCTCCGAAATTCAGTGCTTAAAGGCGGAAGTGCTAACAATTATGCCTGAGTGCTAGTGATAAGTAGAAATAGACTGTGCTACGCCACTTTCCAATGCAGACAAAGTTTATTTAAGTGTAGATTTTACACAAATACATAAATTTAATTGACACCGATGCAAAACAAATAAAGTCATGAAAACACAATGGTCCAACCTGCAATGAACACGATCGCTGACACCATATGGGAAACAAACCCAGGACACAGCAAGTGAATCCAGAGAGATAAAGAGAGCACGTAAAAACTGGTCAGCACCATGAGACAACGCAAATGACGGAAGCCTAAGACATATATTGTGAAGACAGGGGGACATGGTAACGAAACAGTAAGACAAAAAGGAAATCAGAATTCAGGAGACTGAGAACGGTAATTAGAAGAAGCATTAACATCCTCAGACAGTTTATTGGAAAGAGCAGAAGTAACAGATGTGGCGGCAGACCATTGTTTTTTGGAGATCATTTCTGAAATCTTTCTTCCTTATTTCATTTTTTGTTAATTAAATAATGGGTAATTTGTCATGTCTTGGTGTTAATTTAAGGTTTTCTTTACATTATTTTTAAAATATGTAGCCATATAATTTAAATACATACAAAATTGTGTGTATTTGTACCTTATATATTGGCGCCCTGTCCTGGGCGCTCAGCCCAGTGCCCTGCCCTCCCAGCGCCCGAGACGTTCTCCCATGGATGGGCATGGGGAACCCCCCTGTGACCCTCATAAAGAAAAATAATGAATGAATGAAATAATAAATGTTATCTCTGGATGATCCTATTATGTTCACTTTGCACTTGATCTTTAACATTTAGGCTAATGGTGAAGAATGTTAGTAGTTTTTCTAAAAACAAAACATGCTCTGAAAATGTTCTGCAGATAATGCCAATTTTAGCGTCTAAAATAAATGGAACTAGGACAGATATCAATACAGTATAATGAACTAGAAAAAGTATCAGTTCCATTAGCTTATTAATTAAAAACAAACAAACAAAAAAAAAAACAACAAACAACAAAAACATACAAATGTTCAATAATTGTTAGTTCCTAAATCACCTGACAGCTGTAAAATTGCAATACTAGTTAGCATTTTGGTTTGCGTAAATATCCAGACTTTGTAATTAACAGGAAACAGATAATGAAAACAACTATGTTAACAATTAATGAGTAATCAGACAAATAATCTCTAAATTGCTGTTAGATAGCTCTTTCTACGCAGAGCAAATATTTTTGTAATTACACCAGTCAGAAAGGCAAAAAATAAAAAGCATTTTTTAAGAAAGACAGTTAAAGCTAGCTAGACATTTAGTTCCACTCATCCCCCTTTCTGTGTGCACCAGATTGTAAGCATTGCACAGGTCTAGCTTAGTAAAGATGGACGTTTTACTTAAGTGCTCAAGTGCAGAGGGAACCAGAGGTAGTGGATACACATATTTGCGAGTGACTTTGTTCAGGGCACGATAGTCAATACAAGGCCGCAAGCCGGATTCCTATTTGGGGACAAAAAAAAAACCCAGATGCAACGGATGAATTAGAGGGTTGAATAATGCCCTTAGCAAGGGCTTCTGCAATATATTCGTCAGTTTTGCTCCCTTGACCAACTCAATGGCGCAATCGCAGCTGCAATGCAGAGGGAGCACAAAGTCCGAAGTGGCGGACGAACCAAAAACCTGGACAAACCGTTGATACATGGCAGGTACGCCCTCAGGTAAACTGGTATGAGGTAGGGCCGCAACTAGCACCGACAGGGAATTGAGATGAAAACAATTCGCCTTCTCAGCCAGGGCAATCCTAAAACCACAGGGAAAGAAGGAGACTAGATTAAGAACAGTTTAATAGACTTGGTGTGGTTATTGTCAATTGTAAGTGTAAAGGGAAGTTTGATACATGTTATGGACCCTGGGTGAAGGGGGTGTCCATCATCAGATTTGGCAAAAATAGCAGGTGTTAGGGCACGCATGGATATCCTCCAGCGTGCAGCTAACCGGGCATCTGGAAAATTGCCCTCGGCCCAGAGTCAATGAGAACCTTGGTATGGATGTCGCGTCCTCACACAGTCAGGAGTACTGGTAGCAAGAAGGGACAAGAGGTGGACATAGAAAATCCATTCACCATCAGCTGCATTGAAGCAGGCTTCTTGCCCTTCCCTTTCTTACGCCCCTTGGGGCGTAGCGGACATGCGCTGCGATTGTGATGATTGGAGACGCAATATAAGCACAGGTTACAGCGAATTCTCCGCTCCCGTTCTTCTGCAGATGACAGATGAACCGACTCCACTTGCATGGGCGACACCGAATCACACTGGGGAGTCGACTCACCGAATGACTAAGAGTTAAGTGCCACCTGAACGGCGGTTCAATGCAAGTTGCGAACTGTGAGGAGTTGATCCTATTGGATAGCAGTGGCGATGAGGGTGTCAAGGTACACGTCACTGCCCCTGCACGCCAGTTGTGCCTTAATCTTAGGGCGAAGACTCGCGTGGAAGTGGAGAAGCGCAGCTTGATCAGTGCATATTCCACGTTCCAACAGCGGAAGGATTGTCGAGATGGGCGGCTCCAGATTCGTGGCGCTTCGAGTCGGAGCAGGGGTTGTCTGAGCGAACTGCGAGGCCACACTATGTTCCAGTGCATTTTGGCGATCCACCAAAGATACCACTGCTGAGGAAAGCTGGTGTAACTCCGCATAAACGAGTGCTGGATCCAAACCGGCGGCATCTGGTTCTCCTCTCGATTGCGAGTCCTTTTCCATGCTGTGGTATTTCTGTCACATCGTACTGAATGACAAAGAGTAGGTAAGTTCAGACAGTTTAATGGTAACTAGCGGCCATTAATTCCACGGCTAGGTACAGCGAAAGGAAGAAAACAGGTAACAAAAATAGCCTTTTCCGCGTAGCAGGGAACTCGAGCCAGCTAGCGGTGAATGAGGAACACACGGATAGGACCAAGCCGCAGTTAGCCAATACGTACTCCTGCCAGCACAGCTGAATCACTGCAAAATAGGTATACGGGTAAAAGCCAGAAAACACTAACCCCTGGGATAGGTGAACGAAACAATACAATGCACCGTGGAAAGTGCAGGAGTAACTTATCTAGGGAAGTTCATTAGTGGGTGATAAAATGCAGGTGATCAGTATTCCCAACACTCCCTGTTGTTTCATTTCCCTCCACTGGTGTCGCTCGTAGACTATCCCCGAGTTCTAACTTTTTCCTTCCGGTTAATTTCCACGCTTTCTTCTATTTAAGCCGGTTTTGTGTTGGTGTTTGTGCGTTTGTTCGTTTCAGTATGCGCTCCTTCTTTGTTGTTTCATGCTCCTTGTGCTATTGTGGATTGCGTTGTGTATATGGCGTTGTCTATCGTCTTCATCACAAGATACGTCGATCGGACTGTTAACCGATCAGCACTTCGGCAATCGGGTACCAGTTTGGGTGTAACACACGGTATCTCTCCGGTTTATTCTTAAATTAACTGAGCATTCAACTTATTGGCTTCGTCTGTGGCTCTGTTATTGCGCAGAATTCTAACAGTAAAAACCAGTAAGAACCTTATTATGGATCCGGCATTTTCCTCCGAAGCGGATCGAGCTGCCGCTATTCATGATCACGGATTAAGTCTGGGTGAGTTACACCAGCGTATCTGTGGTCTATCTGCAGCGATTTGCTCTGAGTCTGAGCGCCAAACTCACCTGGAACGGGATTTCAACATGTTAGACGCTGACGCAGCAACGACCCATCCCACGCCTCTGGAGTGGCTTGAGACACAGCCTTCACCGCTGCCAGTCGCTGACCCGGAGCGTTACGATGGTAATCCTGAGACGTGTGAGAACTTTCTCGAGCAGTATTCCTTGTTTTTGGCTAAATGCCCTCTAGCTACTGATTAATAGAAAGTAGCGTTTATAATTTCGTGCCTGCGAGGTCAGACTGCCACCTGGGGCTCCGTCCTCTGGAACGCTTGCACGCCTGAGATGAGTAACTTTGGATTATTCATGGAATAATCCATGGATAATTCATCAGAAACACTTTTCAGCATCTGCACCATGGCCGCTCTGCTGGTGAACAATTACTGGAAGTACGTCAGGGATCACGCTCGGTAGCAGCTTTTGTTATTGACTTCCATACAGTTGCTGTTCAGAACATGTGGAATGAACCCGCACTCATGGGTGTTTTCCGTACTAGACTTCGTTTAGAGATACGCAGGGAGCTCGTGCTCCAGTATGCTGACATGTGGCTTAACAAACTCATTTCTTTAGCGATTCGGCTGGATCAGCTCATGTTCACACATAGGCCGGGGTTGTGACTAAGCGGTCTCCTCTCGCCTCTTCAAGCTGCACGGAACGACACAACTGCAAGACTCCAAAGCAGGTAGTCTCCGCCCATCTTTCCTTCGAGGAACGTGAGCGTCGTATTCGCTGTGGATTGTGTATTTATTGTGCCAGCAGTGATCACCTCCGGTCTTCATGTGCAGTGGTTCCTACTAATCATGTATGTTCTAACCAATCTCCAGTGACGGATGTAGGTAAATCCACTAATGCAATGTTGAGCTCCTGTCGAACATTTACACAGAAACCTTTGACTATTTATGTTATTTTTAGTATTAACAACACTTCGGTGTGTACTAATGCTCTGCTTGATTTTGGTTCTGAAGGTAATTTCATGGATTGTGAGTTTGCTAGATTATAGGATTTCCCCACCAATGTACTTAATGTTCCTATTAATGTTAAATCAGCTGATGGTTGTCCGCTTCATCTGGGTTCTATTACTTTGTCTACTGTGCCTGTTTCTGACGCTTCTAGAGCTATTCACAGTGAAACCTTGTCTTTCTATATTATTTCTTCTCCACCATTTCCTGTTATTTTGGGTCTACCTTGGCTCTGGCGGCACAACCCCGTAGTAAGGATATTGTTCAGTGGTCATCTTACTGTTTGGACAATTGTATTCAGTGTCCTATTCGGCAGGTTAGGGTTGAGGATTCTTTCAGATGTGTACTTCCTGTCAATGTTCCAACAGTTTATTCTCCGGTAGCTCAGGTATCTGGTGAAGGTTCTGAAGCAATGCTTGGTCTTCCTTCTTATCGGCAATATGATTGTGCGATTGAGTTTGTAAGTGAGGCTAAGCTTTCACGTTAGTCCGTATCCTCTTACCTTGGCTGAAACCGAAGCCATGAGGAAGTACATTTCTGAATCTTTAGCTAAGGGCATTCCTTCTAAATCTCCAGTGGCGTCAGGTTTCTTCTTTGTTCCCAAGAAGGATTCTTCTTTGAGGAATGTGGAATCTTCTTGTGGAATGCCAGGGTGTTTATTAAATTGGAATGCTTATAATCTGGTTTGCATCCGGAAGGGTGATGAGTGGAAGCCAGCTTTTATTAAGTTCACAGGGCACTATGAGTATTTGGTCATGCCGTTTGGTCTTTCTAATGCTCCTGGGGTTTTCCAGGCATTTATTAATGATGTTCTGCGTGATTTTTGGGGGACTTTGTGGTTGTTTTTATCAATGATGTTCTGATTTGGTTTCCCATCAGAAACATGTTCTTGCAGTTCTTCAACATCTTTAACTGAACCAACTGTATGTAGGGGCTGAGAAGTGCGAATTCCAGTGCAATAATATTTATCAGATTTGGATTGGCCAGTTCCTTCCTCCATTCGGGAGCTATAAAGATTTCTGGGATTTGCAAATTGTTATGGTAGGTTTATTAAGTCTTTTTAGCACGATTGCCCTTCCACTTACTTCTCTTCTTAAGGGGAAGCCTAAACATTTACAATGGAATCCGGAGGCTGATGAAGCCTTTTCTTCTCTTAAAAAACAATTTACTTCTTCTCCAGTCTTGGCTCATCCGGATCCTAAGAAACAATTCCTTGTGGAGGTGGACGCTTCGTCTCATGGGGTTGGGGCTGTAGTGTCTCAATAGTTTGGTAAGAGCAATATTATTCACCTGATTGCGTTTCTTTCTTGCAAACTTTCTGCTGCTGAGCGTAATTACTGTATTGGGGATCGAGAACTTCTGGCCATTAAGATTGCTTTGGAGGAGTAGCGGCATTGGTCTATGGATGCATGTAGGCCGTTTATTGTATTCACGGATCTTTAGAACTTGGAGTACCTTAAGGGGGCTAAACGCCTTAATGCTCGGCAGTCTAGATGGTCTTTGTTTTTTAGTTTCAGTTTGTCATTTTTTATCGCCCTCGTAATCTTAACCGCAGGGCACATGCTCTTTCTCGTCTTCATGATGATCCTGAGCAAACATCTACCAAGGTTACACCGATTCTTCCAGCTAGCTGTTTTCTTAACTCCATTCAGTGGGAGATTGATCAGGAGATTATGAAAATCACTCATACTCATCCTCCTTCCCGGAATGTTCCATCTGGTCTTACTTTTGTTCCTGAGTTTTAGCTTAGCCGGCTTCTTACATTTTGTGAATTCATGCTCTGTTTGCGCTGCCTGCAAGACACCTAAGGCATTACCAGCTGGCTTGCTGGTCCCTTGCCTACTCCTTCCCGTCCTTGGCTGTGTGGCTATCAATTTTGTTGTTGACTTGCCTATATCAGAGGGCTTCACCACCATTATTTCACTTATTGATCATTTTTCGCGGGCTGAGAGATTCATTCCTTTACCAGCGTTACCATCTGCTTTTCAGACAGCCGAGATCTTATTCCATCATCTGTTTCCCGTGTTTGGGATTCCTGAGGATATTTTGTCTGATCGGGGTCCTCAATTTACTTTAGCTGTGTGGCAATCATTTTTTGAGATATTGGGCACTACCGTTACTTTGACGTCTGGATAACACCCTGAGAGTAATGGGCAGTGTGAAAGAGCCAATCCGGAGCTGGGTAAGTTTTTGCACGTCTTTGCATTTAGTAATGTGGCTGATTGGGCTTGTTTTCTTCCTTGGGCAGAGATTGCTCAAAATTCGCTTAGGCATTCTGCCACTGGTCTCACGCCTTTTCAGTGTGTCTTAGGGTATCAGCGTCCATTTGTGCCTTGGGATTCAGAAGCTTCTTTTGCTCCTGCTGTTGATGACTGGTTTACCCGGAGTGAAAGAATCTGGTCATTGGTGCATCAAAAGACTGATAGGGTGTTACGGCAGAATAAGGCTATGGCTGATCGAAATCATCGTCCAGCCACTAATTATTTCCCGGGTGATCAGGTTTGAGTCAGTTCTCGTGATTTCCGTTGTCACTCTAGTGCTAGGAAGCTTTTAACCCTTGTCCTGGGTCCTTTTCCTGTCATTCAGCGAATTAATGATGTTTCTTTTCGCATAGGTCTTCCTTGCCAACTACATGAACAATCCAGTGTTTCATGTATCATTACTCAAACCTTATAGATCTGGTCCGTTGGACAGAGAGTTTTCTGATACTTCACTTACAGGTCAGGACACCACGTTACCTAATGTTTATCATGTTACTTTGATTCTCGATTCTCACCAGAATGGTTCAGTTATGCAGTATATGATGGACTGGGAGGGTTTTGGCCCTAAAGATAGAAGTTGGGTGACTGCCTCTGACATTCTTGACCATCAACTTATTGCCGACTTCCACTCTCTCCATCCTGATAGGCCAGCTCCACGTCCCCGAGGTTGTCCTCGCCGCCATGGTAGGCCTGTTTCTTCTTCTGTCCCCTCCTTACCCTCCCCTGGGGAGCGTACTGTCACATCCTCACTCCCTTCTCCGCCTGTTGTTCCGTTTCCCTCCACTGAGGTCACTCGTAGTCTATGCCCTGAGTTCTAACCTTTTCCTTTTGGTTCATTTCCACGCTTCCTTCTATTTAAGCCGGCTTTGTGTTTTTGCATTTGTTCGTTTCAGTATACGCTCCTTCCTTGTTGTTTCATGCTCCTTGTGCTATTGTGGATTGTGTTGTGTATACGGCGTTGGCGATCGTCTCCATCGTGGGATACATCGATCGGACTGTTTACCGATCAGCACTTCGGCAATCGGGTACCAGTTTGGGTAATGCTAAAGCAAACCACTAGAACCATGCCATGTAAATAAAGACAAAATAAATCAGAAGTTTTTAGGGTTGCTCGGAGGGACGGTACGACTGAATATGAGCACGTGCTTAATGCAGCTAAAACAAAACATTACTCTGAACTTATAGAGAAGAACAAAAACAACCAAAGCTTTCTCTTTAGACTCAGAGTTCTGCTCAAAATAGGCTATGTCTCCAAAAATCAAAAATTTGCAGTCATTATACCACTACTTTTGAAACCCTTTAATTCTGGCCTACTACTGACCAATTTTAACCCTTCCAACCGAATAACCATCTTCTATTTAATAACATCTATGAAGTTTATCAGTCAGCTTTTAGTTCTCACCATAGCACCGAGACAGCATTAGTAAAAGTAGTTAATGATTTATTATGTCCTCTGGTGATAACCAGATCTCTTTCCGTGTCTCATTAGATCTTAGTGTA
>JAOUQT010048452.1:0-10878 GCA_025769995.1 Xyliphius kryptos
TAACAAATGAGAGGCGCAGACAGGACAAGACCGGGAAAACCCTAAAACGAAACTAAAAAGTCCTCAGCCCTTACAATAATGGATTATGATTACTGGATTTATAGAAAGAGTTACCTATCACTGGTAGGTGTAAGAAACATACATAGTACAGACCCTTTCTAAAAATGTTGAATATCATGGAAAAATTGATTAATTTCCATAATTTTAGTCAAATAGTTAAACTTTTATAGAAATTGCCTGTGCTGCCAGAAGCACCAAAACCTGGTTTGAAGCCCATGCCATCACAATTCCCGAGACTAGAAGCCCAGATTTTCTTGATGATTGCTGTCAGCTCTTATTTGTTGTTTGGTCTGATGCCCCTCATTTTCCTCTTGAAAACACACCATAGATTATCAACTGGGTTCAGGTCCGGTGAGTTGGCTGGCCAGTCATGCACTGTGATGGCATGGGCATCAAACCAGGTTTTGGTGCTTCTGGCAGCATGGGCAGGGACCAGGTCCTGCTGGAAGATGAAATCCGCATCTCCATACAGATCCACTGTTTTCTATTATTTAGAATTTTTGTTTTTGTGGGTTTTATGAGCTGGAGGCCCAAATTATGTGAAAATATACAAATAAATACCTTAAATTGTTGAAATTGTTGGCCCTTAATCTATAATCTATGAAATGTAACTTTTTAATTTGAATTATGGAAATAAATAAAACATTCCCATGATATAATTTTTTTGGAAAGGGTCTGTATACCAATATACTTGCTATCTGAAATAGCACTGTGGTGAAACATTCAAAATACAGTACTGTATGTAATGACATTTGTGTTTTATTTTTGGTTTAAAAGAAAACACAAGAAGAAATGTTGGTTGTGGCATCAGCTGCCGGTATTGCAAGTTGTTTTGGGGCTCCAATTAGTGGTAAGCAGTTATTGATCATCAGCACTCTTGAAACTGTACATCCAAGACAAATGTAACATAATGATATACATTAGCAGCCCATCAACTTTATCACAATTGAGATTACAATAAATGTCTCACTCCCTCCCTCTGTTTCTCTCTCTTTCTCTCACTCTGTCTCGTTTTCTCTGACAGGAGTGCTATTCAGCATTGAGGTCATGGGCAGTTACTACTCAGTGCAAGATTACTGTCCATGTTTCTTTGCTGCAGTTTTTGGAGCACTTACTTATCGTCTCCTTGCTGTGTGCAGTGGAGAACAAGGTAAGCTGCATACTGCTCAAATCTGTTCTAACAAATGCCAAAGCACTCCAATCTTATTTCAGCACAATACATTTATTTGTAATATTTGATTGATTGGTAGGTAGGCAGGTAGGTAGATTGCTTGCGTTCTAATAGATTTCTTACATTTATATAGACTTTCTCTTTTTTTATCCACCTTTAATTAGGCCTGTTTATATCTTAATGACTGTTTTGTTAATTTCATCATATTCATGACAGAACAATCAACTCAAGTATGACTGTCTAATCTGCCTCACCCATGTCAAGCTTCTGTCCATAGCTAATGTTGATACCAATTGTGACAATTTCTATTATCCAGTTAAAGATTAGAGGGGCGGTTGGGTCTGGTTTGGGAGTGGTTCCCTGTCAGAGATATGGTTTGAGCTGAAATATTTAGAAGATGGAATTAATTTTCATTGTGGCCGGAAACTCCAAGCGATAAATTCATTGGATTAATTAGCCGGACCACCCCAAACGGTCCCACATGTGGTAAGTGTTAGGTCCAGGGTGGACAACCAGACCCTCTGACCGGGGCAGTACAAGGGGCCCAAACAACGTTTGCAGTTCGTGTTGGGACACATGGCTTCCACTAAGGCTTTAAAAGTATCTCTGGCTTTCTCCCACACCTGACGACAGTGCCGCACATAGTGTCCTGCTGCCGGAACTTCCACTTCCACCTCCTGGTCCTCAAAAAGAGGAGCCGGGTATCTGAACTGACACTCGGCCCAGGGCAAGCATTTCGCCCAAGAGTTGAGGTGGTCCGTCGTCAGGCAGCGGAGCATACCAGCCAGATCCTGGTTGACGCATTTTGTTTTCCCGTTTGACTCCAGGTGGAAGACTGATGACAGACTAGCCTTGATCCCTAGCAGCTGACAGAACGCCTTACAAAAGCAGCTAGTAGACTTGGGACCCCAAGATGTACTAGCAGGTCCGTGGTCTCTTTGGCGTTGGGCAATTTGAACAGGGCCACAAACTTGAAGGCCTTGGAGAAATGGTTTACAAAAACCAAGATGATCGTAAAACCTTTGGACCCAAGCAGACCAATAATGAAGTCCATGGCAATGTGCAAGCATTGCCGAAAAGGTACAGGTAGTGGGTGTAATAGTCCAGGGGGTTATGACCGTGGGGTCTTGTTGCGTGCACATATCTTACATGTGGCCACAAACTCCCGAACCACTTTTTCCTTTTCTGGAGAATAAAGAGGCATGTCCCCAATGTAGAACCTTCTTGCGTATTTCCAGCTGGAAAAATAAGTGTCCTGGTGGACCACCCTTGAGACCTGGGTTAGACCAAAGCCTTCTTAACCTGAACCTCATTCAGCCAGGTTAGGGCTCCCACCACTCGAGAAGCGGGCAAGGCAGACTATGGTTTCTCAATGCTTTCTGGTCTGTACCACTGCCGCGACAGGGTGTTCTGTTGTTTGGTGTTCTTAGTACCTGGCCTGTATGACAGTGTGAAGTTGAACCGCTGAAAGAACAGCAACCAGCGTGTCTGCCTGGAATTGAGGCGCTTTGCCTGCTGTACATAGGCAAGATTTTTATCTTGCCTATGTACAGAAAGGGTGCTTAGCCACTTTTAACCAATGTCTCCACTCTTCCAAGGCCAACTTAACCGCCAACAATTCAGGTAATTGCGTTTGGCTGGAGAGAGCTGGTGAGAGAAGAAGAACTACTCCCACGCCAACATCAGAGGCGTCTACCTCGATGACAAAGGCTTCCTCAGAGTCCGGAGGGGCTGTTAATCGGTCACATAAGGTCTCAAAGGCCCGCTGAGCATCCGAGTTCCAGCAAAACAGTCCTTGGCTTTTCTGAGTAAGGGCTGTGACAATCCCTTACAATCTTGCGGTAGAAGTTGGTAAAGCCCCAAAACCACTGGTGAAGTGGGAAGAGGCAAGTCGGCCAAGTTGGTTGGGTCCATCCTCAAGGTGACTTGGGGGATAACAAAACCAAGGAAGGACACCGTTGAGGTATGGAATACTGACTTTTACAGCTTCACAAAGAGATGGTTCTTCAAAAGAAGTTAAAGAATCCGCATAACATGGGCAAACATGTTCCTCCAAAAACCAACTATAAATAAGAGTGTCATCGAGGTAGACATAGGCATAGTAATCCAAAGCCTCCCTAAGCACGTCATTTATGAATCGCTGGAAGACAGCTGGGGAATTAATGAAACCGAAGGGCATCACCAGATACTCTTAATGATGGTGTGACAAGCTTCTGCTGCCGAGAGCTGTGTTATATAGACCTGTGAGCAGCTAAAGCTTGTCAGACTAACTGCTGCTGCTCTCGCTGGGATTTGTACTTCCAGGCCGCTTCTGAGGCTTGTGCTTGACGTGGCCAATGACACTAAATGTAAAAGAAATAGATGTAAACCTAAAGCGTTCTTTTGAGGTAGTCCTATTCATTTTAAACTCACCACTAATTTTGTAGCGGATGTACCAACACACTCAAACATAGTAGTGGACACCTCTGTATTTCCAATTTCATCATCCAGTGTTTCTGTAGAAGTTTTTGAACTTTTTTGTTTAGTTAGTGCATCTGAATCTGGTCCAGATGTAAAAATCTGTGAGTGCTGAGTGCCTGTTTGAATCAGTCTGTTCTGTATGCATGTCTAACTCTGCTAGTGATATGTGTGGTTGCAATTGTCGGTCCATCTATATTCTGGACTAGACATACAGTTGCAAGAAAAAGTATGTGAACCCTTTGGGATTACTTGGATTTCTGCATAAATTGTTCACTAAATGTGTTCTGATCTTCATCTAAGTCACAACAATAGACAAGCACAGTCTGCTTAAACTAATAGCACACATAAAAACATATGTTTGCATAGTTTTATTGAACACAACCTGTAAACATTCACAATGCAAGGTGAAAAAAGTATGTGAACCCTGTAGGCTAATGATTTTTCCAAGAGCTAATTGGAGCCAGGAATCAGCCAACCTGGAGTCCAATCAATGTGATGAGATTGGGTGTGTTGGTTAAAGTTGCCCTGCCCTAAAAAAACACACACAGCAGTTTTGCATTTTCTGTTCCTAGGAAGCCTTGCTTGATGTGAATCATGCCTCAACATTTTTGTTTACAAATCTACAATAGGTAAAACATTAAACAAGAATGGAGTTCATGGAAGGACATCATGGAGCACCTGGATGTTCCACAGCACTACTGGCAAAATATCCTGAGGACAAATAAAACCAAAATTGAGTTGTTTGAAAGGAACACACAAAACTATGTGTGAAAATCAAAAGGCACAACATAAAATCATCAAAACCTCATCCCAATTGTGAAATATGGTGGAGGGGGCATCGTGGTTTAGGGCTGCTTTGCTGCCTCAGGGTCTCGACGGATTGTCGTCATCAATGGAAAAAGGAATTTAGTTTACCAAGACATTTTGCAGGAAAACTTTGGATGATCTGTCGGCCAGCTCAACAGCTCAGCTGATGCTCAACAGAGGATGGATGATGCAACTGGACAATGACCCAAAATATAGAAGTAAATCAACAACCGAATGACTTCAACAGAAAAAAAACGGCTTCTGGAGTGGCCCAGTGAGAGTTCTGACCTCAACCCAATTGAGATGCTGTGGCATGACCTCAAGAGAGCAATTCACATCAGATATCCAAGGATATTGCTGAACTAAAACAGTTTTGTGAAGAAAAAAGGGTTCATGCAAACATATAAATGTGGTATTTATTTAAGAAGACTGTTTGTCTACTGTTGTCACGCACGCTGTCAAGCCCGCGTTGTGACGAGCTAAATGCGCTGAATGGATCCAGGAAAGGTAAGTGAACAAGTTTATTGAACAAACACACATGTGACTAATCTAATGCCTGTCTGCCAGACTAACAGAAACCCCCGGATATAAATAATGAAAGTCCCAGACCCAATAACCAAACTGAACCAATAAACAACAGCTGTTAATTAACTAAAAACGAGACAATGAAGATAAATAGTTAATTAACTGAATCCGGGAAGAAACAAACCGATAAGGTGTGCATGGCACATGTTACAGTTGTTGTGACTTACATGAAGATCAGACCACATTTAATGACCACTTCATGCAGAAATCCAAGTAATTCCAAAGGCTTCACATACTTTGGCTTGAACTATATGTTTATGACTTTTACTTTAAAAGTGAAAAAAAAAAAAAAGAAAAAAACAGGGGCCCAGTTAGCTTGTTATGTTCCAAGTTAAGCATTTTAAAAAGGAATGTATTGTGAAAGAGCTCTTTGCCCATAACTTTTATTTTGACACTTCCCTTGCTGTTAAACTACATGGTGTGTACATTCACATATATTTCTTTAAGTCAGCTAAAGAGATGTCCCTGCATGGCATCTGTGCAACTATTTGTCTCTGTGATCACATATATCCTGCAGCTCCCATCGTTATTCAATTAAGGGGTGAAAACAATATCTGTTGTGCTCAATTCCTGCCTCACCTATCCACTGATTTTGAAAACCATTTGGCTACAATTATTGGATTATTGGCAGTTTTAAATGTGGATGGGTCCTGTTTACACACCAGGATGTGCAATGCCCTATTCTGAGAATTCTTTAGATATCTTTTAGGGTTTGCAAAACAAGCTGCAAAACAGAACATGGAAGACACACGAACAATCAGCACTAAGCAGAGGCAACTATTCCAGATACTATTTATAGTGCCCTGCCTTGCATGTAGCACTGTCTTTGCTATTAACAGCAGCTATGTGCACTCACTCTTTTCTAATTTTGTTCTTTCACTGCTGTTACACTCCACTGGCAAGCAGGCTAACTTATTACATAGATCTTTGAAATAAAGTCATGGGAAACTAACAGAAGTCTTGATTCATGCATCAGTTTGAGTGCTAAACATAATAAAAAAACTTTTGTATACCATTTTGTATAAAGCTATAACTTTTGTACAATATAAAGGTTCAGTTTCATTACCTGATGGTGAACTCCTGATCCTAAGTTCTCTCCCACATTTCAAAGACATGCCGATAATAACAAAATGCTAGCCATTTGATGTGTAGGTGCACCTATGGTACCTATCTCAATCACAAATAAATAGAGGAGTTGTGTTATGCTGGACATTCTGTGTCAGATGGGTATGTTATCCTAGTTGAAGTCTGAATCAGTCTGATAATCAGTCTGAAAATTGCCAGTTTAAAATAATTGTCCACCGAAGCTGTCATTGTGGAAAGAATGGCTCTTTTAACACACATTGCTCCAGAGGTGCTGTATCAAGACTGACCTGCTTTGACCCCAATCATCAAGTTGGCATGTTTGTAATTTTCTTTGGATAACACCTTTTGCAAATGACAAAATGTAATGTAATGTAAATCGAACATGTTGATCTTCCTAATGGAAACATTAAAATAGCAGAAGAAAAAGAAAATCTTCTCATTGTGTATTGTTCATTATATTACTTTTTACCCTTGCTTTTGACTTTTATTTGTTAATGAATTTGTTATACATTTAACGTGTGGTTTACAATTTAAATCAGTTTTCTTAAATGTGTCCGCAGAAACAGTGCAAGCCCTGTTTAAAACCAGCTTTCCCAATGAGAGTCCATACCAACCACAAGAAATATTGATTTTTGCTTTTTTAGGGTAAGTATTTTGTTTTATATAACTGAATATAAAAATGTAAGTTAACTGTATTGTACATCAATATTGTATAGGCGTCAAACCAGTAATTTTAGCATATTCTTATTGAATATTGCATATTTATTGTGTGGGCATGTTCTTCATATTTACTACTAACGTTTCTGGCATTTTTACACAACTTGTGACAGATTTTTAGATAAGTTAAATCAGTGACGTTATTACTACTGTACTAGATGACCAGCAGTCATACACCCTGCATAATTGAGCACTTACCCAAGATAACATTGCTGGTCCTATTTTCTTCGCCACCATAAACTCCAGAAGTACTGCGTATTGTTAAGTAGACTTTATAATTATGCCTCTGTGACTTACTAAAATAAAATGCATAGCATGTCTGCAAAGGTATCCCAATGTTGGCAAACAAAGTTTGAAAGCAACAGTTTCATTGATTACATTTTGCAGAAATATGCGACTGAAACAGTTACCTGATGCAGGAATTTGTATAACATTGAAGGATTGTTGTTTCCATGAAAAAAGGGGTTTGTGGGTTCCGTTATACGATCCCAAGCTTCAGCGATTTAATCCTTTATATACATAGATCATTATATGCTTCATTACTGAAAATGACATATCTGGTCAGCCACAGACCATGATCTACTGCAACCTTATTCCTTTAACTGTTTTAAGTATGTTAATCCTATTTATTTAAGGCTTTTTTTTGCAGTTTGGCCCAGATTGACTCCAGATTCCTCCCAACTTGTCTCGCATTTAATATTAATAATATATATTTGGACATTTGGCTGACGCTTTTATCCAAAGCAACTTACAGGTATTCCAACTCAATGGTTGGGATTACAACACAGGGTTGATACAGAACCCTGGAGCAATGAGGGTTAAGGGCCTTACACAAGGACCCACAGTGGTAATTTCAGAGGACCTGGGATTTGAACCCACAACCTTCTGATTGCTAGCCCAACAACCTAACCACTGAGCTACCACACCCATACCCATTTGTTTTGTTGTGCATGTTCTGTTTTCAAAACATATAAACAAGTTTTCTATTCTAACTCTGTGATGTCTTTCTTTGTCTACCAATATGCTTCCCTTGACTAATATTTCAATTTTTTTTGTATTTTGTATACATTTTAGAAACAGCTGACTAAAAAATAACAGCATTCACAACATTTTTTAATAATTTACCTTCTTGAAGTATTGCAGTAATTATCTCCTTAATTTCAACAAATGTCTCTGGTGTTGATGCCATGATTCATGGCAACATCTCTTCAAGGTGTGAGCAGTCTTTTTTTAACTAAAGATTAGCAGATTTAGTCAGATGCAGGTAAACAATGGACTTACACATGAGGATGGTAGACCAATGGGTACATGTCCAAATCAAAACCCAACAGTACAGGAAATCACATAAAGAGTTTAATTTAGATGTTTGAGTAAATCTATTCCTGGATCACATGTCTAAGTACTTAATGGTAATTATTATTTCAATTTCTGTTTGCTTACTTTCTTAGAAGGTGTCAATATTTCTGTTAACTGTACCTTACATCTCACAGAAATGCTATACCGAGCTTAAATAGGACAGCATCTATAATTTTTGTCGTGTAGTCTTTTGAATGTGAAATCCTGTTCTTGTTATTAACTTGTGAAATGGCTTGTCTCATAACCCGTGCCCCTGGCTTTCATTATAAATGCAGATAATTATTCACTTGGGCAAACTAATTTTTGGTTTACTGTTTCTCCTCTTCAATCTGTGCAGACTGCTGTGTGGTGCTCTAAGCTGTGTGTATTTATTCAGCCATCGGTGGATTCTCAAATTTGTCAAATCAAACAAATTCATAAGCACGTTCATAGCAAAAGAGTGAGCGCCATAAGTATCTTTAACTAATTCTTTTTCAAAGACTTAAGAAACAGCTTTTATTACAAAAACATATACACTTTCAAGTGACAAATCTGTTGTTGGCTGTTTTTCTTTTTTCTTTTTTTTTTAGAAAAACATTATATTCAGGAATTTTGGCATTCCTTCTGGCATCTGTGACATTTCCATATGCTGCTGGACCTTTAATAGCTTCTCAGGTAAAGTTATCCTACTGACCCTATTTTTTTATGCATATACAACCCATAGTTTACTATAAATATGTGTTTGTAACAAACGTGGTGACACAGACAAGAAGGACACCAGAGATATAGACATGATAAACTCAAAAATTGTGTTTTGGGAAACTTTAACATTAACTACTATATTTACATGGGCCTTTGATCTAAGTTATATAAGTCCATTGGCACATACACCTGGACTTTTGTTTCCATACTTCAGTGGTCACCACCAATCCCTAAGTTACTAAAGACTACTTAAATTTAGGACACTTAAATAAACGTATACAAATGCTGTACATGCCCAAACACACAGCTCTTGTGTGTATCCATCTCCATCTGAGAGCTTCTTTTATGCCCAGCACAGATGTAGTTTACATAACATTTGGCAGATGAGTCAGTTACGTCCTTTATTTCTGTCCATCACCACTGCTGTCACTGTTATTTTAAATTCATATGTATCTGTTTGCCTGTTCAATTTAATGAAAATTACATATAAAGCAAAGGAAAATAATAAACAGTGGAATTAACAGAAAAATACATAAATTGAATAGTTAATGGAAAGGTTAGGTATAATGTCTGATTAATAAAAAGGTGAAATAAAGTGAGATACATGCATAGCTACGGTGTGATGACTTAGCAACCAAATGAAATGAACAAAAATCTAACCCAAGTTAAAATATTTTCCTTTTTTTATGTTTATTTTTTTATAGTTTTTTATGCAAATAGAGAGTTTTCATCAGAATTTACATAACATCTGTAACATCTGAATGCAGGACTGGTACAAAACTGACCATTATATACTATACAATTATTGTAGTTTTGGCAGGTTGGGTTATAATTGAGTTGGCTTACATGAATAATACATGAACAAACTTTCATTCCAATTCAAAGCTTTTGTTTGTTACAGCTTTCAATGAAGCAGCTACTCTCTTCTTTGCTTGAAAGTACTCAGTGGAGCACCATTTCCCAGAATGTCACACTGCTACAAGACTCTCAGCATGTCTTATGGAAAGAATGGAATCCACCTGGAATCAGTTGTTATCAAATCCTTGGATGCTTTATTGTCATTAAGGTAAAATAAGAGGTGAATCATTATCTTGAAGTAATAACATCAATAATATAACCCTTAAAGTAAATATTAGAGGATATAAACCATTACAGAGTAAAATGGTTTACTTAACTCTTTTATGTTGTGGATGCCATATTCACCTGGTGCATTACTATGTTGTTACATTTAAGATGTTGGTTCATACATAGTTATCTGGTTTAAACCATTTACATAATTATGGAAGTTTCTTATAAAGAGATATATGTCATAATTCTATTTAAATCAAAAGCAATCACACTAATGCATTCAGTAAATTAAGGGTCTTATAATTAACTTGCTTGGGTTATAAGTACACTTTACATAACCTCTTTGCAGTGGTGATTTTAATCAGTATGTAACATTAACTTGATTGTATAAAATCATTTTGAATCTAACCATTTTTTAAGCTCTTGCTGTTTATCCTGGCCTGCACCTTACCATTGCCTGCTGGTTACTTCATGCCTGTTTTTATTTTGGGTAAGTGATGTAGACTCAGATTTATATTCACCTGAACTCATATTTTAATATTTTTATTATTGACTTGTTGTATGCTGCTATATGTAAACAAATAAAATCAATGCATTTTTTAAATTCATTGCAAAAATGTCATATTTCTGTTAAAGGTGCTGCTTTAGGGCGATTGCTAGGTGAAGGATCAGCCTTTTTGTTCTCAGGTGGAAGCTTATCAGCAGAGCAGTTGGGTGACATAAACCCTGGAGGCTATGCTTTAGTGGGTAAACAAACATTTTATCCCGCTGAAGAAGAGTTGCTTCCTTTTATGATAGAATTACTGTGACTGTGTATCTCTGTGTGTGTGTGTGTGTGTGTGTGTGTGTGTGTGTGTGTGTGTGTGTGTGTGTGTGTGTGTGTGTGT
>JAOUQT010048462.1:0-10878 GCA_025769995.1 Xyliphius kryptos
GTCCCCTTTGATGCCCATAGCAGCCAGAGATGCAGATGTGTTCTTTGCAGCATGAGACACTGCATTATCAGCATGAAAATGATCTTGCTGCAGAATGCACGCTTCTTCGTCATGAACCATGGCAGGAGGTGCTGTTTGAGAAACTCCACATACATTATGGAGGTCATCATTACCCCTTCAGGGATCGTAAAGGAGCTGACAATCTCTCTCCCCATTAAAGACAACCTCCATAATGTATGTGGAGTTTCTCTAAATGTGTCTGAACCACTTTTCTCCCTGAAAACTTTAGTGAAAGTTTTGTATATGTAAGATCGTATATGTATGTATGTTATTTCATCCTGACGTTACGGCTGTAGCGTTCACCTGTCTGAGTGAGAGGCAGAACATCTGAACCCTTCATGTTAAAACTGTTTATAATCTTCAGGCTGAACTGTAATTGAGTTCACATCTGGAGAGAGAAACAGCTGTTTAAAGACATTGATCTCATTGATCTCGGTGACGGCGTCTGTATTGATTCAGATCAGATTCATCCATCTGACTGAGACCGTCTGGTTTAGAGGATAAACTCTATCTATGATCAAATCATCACTCCTTATATCGTCTTCTTTGCACCTCCACATTATGGGATGTAAGAGTAGCTTGGGTTTGAGTTACATTATTCTGGTTTCAGATAGTTATAAGTATGTTAACAACACCTTTAATACACACCGTCCTGTTCTGTGTCCTGTTAATGGACCTCTAATAGCATGTGCTATTCTGTAGTTCTCATTATACCCACATATGGTACACCAGGTCCAAGCAGAACTTTTAATGACAGTTTCCTAAAAATCAGCTTCATCAGGTACTGTGGTAAATAAATTGGCACAGATCCAATTACTTTCCATAATAAATTCACAAAAGTGCATACTACATACTACATTTAATACACTAAAGCTGTATGTGAGTATGACAAGTCTACATCTGTCTGAAATGCATACTACATACTAGATAGTAGGCAAACACTGCATTGACTTATCTATATAGTGAGCAAAAGTTGTGCCATAGCATTGCCTGGTTGGTGTTGGTCTGCATCTGAAATCACATACTATATACTACATACTATATAGTGTGCAAACGCTGTACCATAGCATTGCCTAGTCATTGTTGTTCTTCATCTGAAATCACATACTATATACTACATACTATGTAGTGGGCAAAAGCTATACCATAGCATTGCCTAGTATGCCAGTCTGCATCTATAATCACATACTATATACTACATACTATATAGTGTGCAAAAGCTGTAGCATAGCATTGCCTAGTATGCCGGTCTGCATCTGAAATCACATACTATATACTACATACTATATAGTGGGCAAAAGCTGTACCATAGCATTGCCTAGTCGGTTTTGGTCTGCATCTGAAATCACATACTAAATACTACATACTAAATAGTGTGCAAAAGCTGTACAATAGCATTACCTAGTCAGTGTTGGTCTGCATATGAAATCACATACTAAATACTACATACTATATAGTGGGCAAAAGCTGTACCATAGCATTGCCTAGTCAGTGTTGTTCTGCATCTGAAATCACATACTACATACTATATAGTGTGCAAAAGCTGTAGCATAGCATTGTATGTTGTATACCTAGTATGCTGGTCTGCATCTGAAATCACATACTATACTACATATAGTCAAAAGCTTTATACAAGAGTCTCTGTTGGTCCTTGTGCGATATTACATACTGCATACTGCATACTATATATAGTATGCAAAAGCTTTATGGTAGCATTAACTAGTCTGTGTCTGTCTACATCCGAAATTACATACTACATACTACATAATAGGCTATAAGGTTTAAAAATCATTTGTGAGTAAAGTTTGCATGTTCTCCTCTTTGTCTGTGGGTGTTTGTGCTCATGTTGGTAGGTGAATTAGTGATATGAAATTGTTCAAGGTGTGAATGCTTGAGTGCAGCACGGTGGCTTACTGGTTTGCAAATTCGCCTTTAAGCGCTGGGGATTGCCGGTTCGAATCCCTATGGAGTTTGCATGTTCTCCCCTGTGTCTGCGTGGGTTTCCTCTGGGTTCTCCGGTTTCCTCCCACATTCCAAAAACATGAAGGTAAATTGAATGCTCTAAATTGCCCTGTATAGTGTTTGTGTGTGTATGAGTGAGTGTGTACCCAGCGATGGATTGGCACCCTGTCCTGTGTGTATCTGCCCAGTGCCCGAGATTTTCTCCCCTGAATGGGTATAAGGGAACCCAACCGCGACCCTAGTAGAGGATTAAGCGGAAGATAATTGATACATGAATGAATGTTACCTAATGCATGTTAAGAGAGCTTTAGAAGCTTTTGTGAACAGTTATAAAGACATTTTCAGGGGAGGCTATAATGTAACACAAATGGTATAAAGCTTTATGATCCTAGTCGATACTACTGTAAGTTAATGAACATTGAAAATATATGCTTTATAATGCATTGTGTATCTTTGTGTAAAAAAGACTTATGAATGTATAAGTACATTAACTTATAGTTAGTATTAGTTACTAGTATTCATTTAGCCAGCCTATCACTGGGCACACTCACTCTCTTACACATACTGACAGTTTAGAGCAGCCAATTTACCTTGAATCCACATTTTTGGAATGTGGGAGGAAATCGGAGAACCCAGAGGAAACCCACACAGACACAGGAAGAACATGGAAACTTAGATTGGGATTCAAATTTGGATCCCCAGTGCTGAGGAGCAAATGTGCAAACCATTAAGCCAGCATGCCGCCCAGAGACCAGTATCATAAAGCTTTAAACCATTTGTGTTACATTATATCCTCCCTCCGAAAATGACTTTATAAGTGCTCATAACTGTTCATGAAACTTATAAGCTCTCTTTACAGGCATTTTCAGAGGATATAATGTAACACAATCTGAATAAAGCTTTATAATTCTAATAATACTAATACTATACATTAAGGAACATTTAAAACATATGCTTTACAATGTATTATGTAACTTTGTGTAATAAAGCCTTATAGCACATTCTTTCTAACACTTTATGCATGTGCTTATAAACATCTACAAATAAATATTAACAAAGACTTATGACAAGTGTTTCAAAGCATTATGAATTCTGTATAATGCTTTATGTATGTTTTAACAAAGCATCATGAAAACCAGATTTATGTAAAGTGTTACCAAAAAAACTATTTGCTAGTATTGCCATTATTTTCCTTAAAATAATTTGTGTGAACTGTGTGGCTCAAACTACTGTAATTGTATCGGCTTGGACTCCCCACCAGCAGAAATGTTTTTATTGTCATTATACATACCCAATTCTTTTCTCCGTCTTTTATAGATACACTGTATAGATATAGTGTTGGGACACACCTCACAATCGTTGAATTCACTTTATGGCAACCGTTTAGGAAAGACCCTTTCCAGCCTGAATATGCCCCACTAACTTTTAAAGGTCTAGTAAGTCATGGTAGGTTTCATTTTGTAGGAAGGAACTCGACTATCCTGCACAAAACTTTAGGGGGAATTGTGATGAAATCAAAACTTGTCGGTGTGATGTAAAGGTGTCCCAATACTTTCATCCATATCGTGTATTTTGATTAATTAACAGTACACTGAATTAACATTATACCGGTCTTCGCAGATACTGGATATATTTGGTTGTATAACCTGTTCATTTATAAAGTTGTGTTGTGACAGGAAGATGTATTGGGGTGGTGCGACCTGTATAATGAAATTGTTTTTATTTTTCCTTTAATACAAGTACAGAGATACAGACAACTACAGTATGTAACAGAATCTTGTTCACACAAGGAGCAGAAGATAAAAATGAGCATTTATCAAATTTATCGCATTCTCCAATTAGTGGGCCAGTGTCACTGATATCAAGCTTCTTCTAAAAACGTATTTATTGATGGCTATGTTTGTCATGGCCTACTATCACCAGCTTGCATTCTAATCAAACTCAAAATAGTTTTAGTAGGCAGTATGCAACCAACATGAATTTACCTCATATACCAAAAACACTCAGACAATCACTTCATCTCATTCTCTTCCGCTTAATCGTTTATTGGGGTCGCTGGCAGAAAGGTTCATTGCTCAACCAGAGGAAAATATTTTGGGCACTAGGTAGATACACCCTGGACAGGACGCCAATCCATTGGTGCACACACACACCCTCACACTTTATTTGGGCAAAAAAAAGATAGAAGACATTTATTGCAGCCGAATCATCTTAAATCCATTTTGGACTGTGGGAGAAAACGGAAAAATCCAGAGAAAACCCACACAGACGGAAGAAACATGGAAACTCTCAGGAATCCCAGCAATGAGACAAAGAAATGCTAACCACTAAGACACTTAAGACTTAACTCTCGGTCTCTGAGGTTCCACTGAGGTTTCCGGTGCCATGCATTCAGCACTTTTACATCCATTCATTATCTTTCGCTTATTCTTCTACTAGAGTCACGGTGGGGTTCCCCAAACCCATCGAGGCGAGAGCATCTCGAGCGCTGGGCAGATACACCGAGGACCGGCTGCCAATCCATCGCTAGGCACACACTCACTCACACATCCACACTATACAGGGCAATTTAGAGCATTTAATTTACCTGGAATCCATGTTTTTGGAATGTGGGAGAAAACTGGAGAACCCGGAGGAAACCCAGACACGGGGAGAACATGGAAACTTCACCCAGATCTGACTCGAACCGGGAATCCCCAGCGCTGAGATGCGAACATGCTAACCACTAAGCCACCATGCCGCACAGCACCTTAACAAATAGTTGTAAATGGTTTCTCACATTAATGTCAGGGTCTGCACACTCATCGTAACATGCCAGCTGTCCTGGATTAGTGCTGCACAGTGAATATTATGAACAGTACCAGTCAATTTGAGGATGTCTAGGCAAAGAATTGGCCCAAATTAAATTGGCATTATTCAGAACCCTTACACCCAGTTCAACTTCCTCCCTCCACACAATAACGGCCAGCTGTGTCATATCTCTTTCACCGACAGCCAGTGACAGACATTAGCTGGATCATCGGTTTTTAGTATTCAAGATTATCACTTTTGATATTAATGCAATAAGGTACGAGAGGGTGTGCATTATTGGGAATAAATCCTGTGTGCACAGCCTCGTGTGCCTTATTGCTTTTATTAAATAATTACAAGCACACTACAATAAACTGATTCATAAATGGGTTTATACAAACCAAAATCATTAATAAACTGGTCTTCCACGACATAATCTAGTCGGGTTTTTAAAATGAAGCCGTAAAATCATTGACAATAATGCACACCTGAGCGCTTCACATTCGTATCAGTGCGTGATGTGCAATACATTAGCACTAAGCTTGTTGTTAGGGTTTTAAAGAAAATGTTTTGTAATATGTCCACTAGATGGCAGTATTTGATTGATTGCTGAGTTACAAGATTTCGGTTTCTCTAACAATTTTAAAAACCGGGCTAGATTATGTTGCGGAAGACCAGCTTTTAACAATTTTGCTTTCAGTAAACGCATTTATTAATCAAAGACTTTTTTTTTTTAACATAGTGTGTTTGTAATTGTTTTATAAAAGCAATAATGCACTCGAGGTTGTGCATAATCGTAAATTAAATCACAGGAAAGAGGCAAAAGTTTACTCACAACATCACATTGTTGATAGACCCGGTTGTTTCCTCAGTGGATTTGTGGCAGTACTTCACATGATGCCCTATTAATCAGCACTTAAGTGTTTCATCTAATTTTCGCTTAGTGGCCAATTTACACTCTGTCGCCCCCTCTGCCCACTGTATACACTGTACCTCAATTTGGCCCGTCCCACCTGAGTCCAGCCACCTGGTCCCACTGTACTGCTGTAGAGAACTTTGCTTCATGTAGCTGTAGTTCACACTCTAATCCCAGGTTTTGTCACACCGTCCTCAGGGCCGTGTCTTCTCAGCAGTCTGTATTTGGTAACGCACCACATTAGCTTTGTAAGCTTGACAACATCGAATAAGAGATTTTCACACAATACAAAGTACAGGAATGACGACAGAAATGGGAAAAATGACACAAAATATACTACTATGTAATGGCAGCATGTGGCTTAGTGGTTAGCAAGTTCGCCTCTCAGTGCTGGGGATTTCATTAGAATCCCAATTTGGGTGGAGTTTCGATGTCCTCCCCGTGTCTGCATGGGTTTCCTCTGGGTTCTCCGGTTTCCCACATTCCAACATGGCTTCAAGGTAAATTGAATTCTCTAAATTGCCCAATGTTTGTGTGTGTGTGTGAGTGAGTGTGTACCCAGCGATGGATTGACGCCCTGTCCTGGGTGTATGTGCCCAGCGCCTGAGACGTTCTCCCCTGGATGGGCATGGGGAACCCCACCGTGACCCTAGTAGAGGAATAAGTGGAAGATGAATGAATAAATACTACTATGTATACCATCTCATCTCATTATCTTTGGTTTAATCCTCTACTTGGGTCAGGGGGGTTCTTCATGCCCATACAGGGGAGAACATTTCAGACATTTGCAAGATACATCCAGGGTACAGAGTACAGTATATAGGGGTAATTTTGAGCAGCTTATTTACCTTGAATTCATGTTTTTGGACGGTGGGAGGAACACGGAGGAAACCCACACAGATATGGAAGAAACACAGAAACTTCACCTGGATCAGGATTCAAACCTGGACCACCATGCCACCATATGCCACCATATGCCAGGAGTTATGCATTGTTAATTCCAGCCAAAGAAAGTGTTAATGGCATTATTTTTAGACAGTTAACGTCACATAAACATAAGCAAAACATAATTTACTGCTGGTCATCCAATAATACATCAATAATATACTACTAATAATAATATACAGGTTAAATTATTTATATAGCACTGTCTAAAATAGGTCTACTGTCTTAAAGCAGCTTTACAACTTTTAAAACCTGAAACCATAAACAAGCTAAAGTGACATTATTTTTAAAGTTAATTACAAGGTGATGTTGGTGTTTATTATCACCGTCTTCTAAACAAGCAAGAAGGCGTGCATTATTGGGAATAAATCACGGGGAGGAGGTACAGAGTTGCCTCTTTCCCATGACTTATTTACAATGAAGCACAAGTTTGCTTGCACTATAATAACATGAAAACTATAATAACATAAAAAAACAAGGTTGTATTCATACATGAAATTAATTAAAAATTAAATTTGTTACATAATCTAATCCGGGTTTTAAAGTAAACATTGATTGTTGGATATTTATCCTTGAAGGTTGTGAATGGTAAGGCAGTTATACCAGCATTCCTAGACAGAAAGTGTAGAAAACACCATGGACAGGGTGCCAATCACAGACATGTTCACTCACACATCCAAAGCTCCCAGTGGAAACTCGTGTTCTACTCACATGAGAATCAAACCCCTAACTTTCTTGTTATGAGGTAGTAATTCAAGCTACTATGTCCCCAAGCTGTCACACCGAATATTTAATTACACTTATTTTCTTTTCCTTTAGTTTACAGCTGTTCAAGTAAAAACCTTTAAAGAACAAACTCAATAGCATTGAAGCTATGTCCAGTTTATGGCCTGTGTGAAATAACAGTTAAATCTGCAAGCTTGCATGTCCTGCAGATCTGTGCGCACACTGACCATTGAATGGAATTTCCTTTTCACTGATTATTAAAATGTTGGTTTAAGTGAGGTGCAGGTCCTCGTCCCACTGCTACAGTGTAATAAACTCTCTACAGGGGTTTTGTTGCTATTGTTAATGATTATAATTTGAAATCCTGGAGCTTTGCAGGAATGCTGTTGGTTTCTTTTTCACAACACTGTTTTTCTTGAAATCTGATGTTCACGTGGTTGTAATCAAGATAAAAATTGAATTACAAAATTCCTTGTATTCTATTGTTTCATTTGTTTTACTAAAAAAGGAACATAAACGGGTGTTTTAAAACTGTAAATATATTGTTTAATTGTTTAATGAGGTTGTTGATGCCCCGCTGGGCGAGTTGGATCATGTGCTGGGATTTACACAGAACGTTGTTATCTGAACAAATGAATATTTATGCTGGTTATGCTCGGGAAGAGAAAAAGGCAACTCCATGTTCGTTTATTATCTCAGTATCTTTCGCTTAATCCTTTACAGTCGTAGGTTTGTGGTTATGGAACCAGACTTGCAACCTGAGGGTCACCAGTTCGATTTCCAGTCCCACCAAGTACTATAGCTGAAGTGCCCTTGAGCAAGGAACCTAACCCCAAATGCTCCCCGGGCACCGTATAAAAGGCTGCCCACGGCTACGGGCATGCTTTACCAGTGTGTGTGTGTCACTGCACAGATGGGTAAAATGTGGAGGACAAATTCCTCTTGTGTGTAAGCACAGTAGGCAAAATAGAACACTTTATCACTTTACTTGGGTCACTGGGGTTCCCCATGTCCTTCCAGGTGAAAATAATTTGGGTGCTGGGTAGATACACCCTGGACAGGCTGCCAAGACATTGCTGGGCACACACACTATAAAGGGGCAATTTAAAGCAGGCAATTCACCTTGTGAATCAATGTTTTTGGACTGTGGAAGAAAACCGAAGAACCCAGAGAAAACCCATCAAGACAGGGAGAACATAAAAACTCCACCCAGATTGGGATTTGAACCTGGATCCCGAGTGCTGAGAGGCGGTTATGCTCATTACGACGCCACCATGCCGCCTCAGCTCCATATTAATTCATTCATTATCTTCCATCGTCTACTAAGATCACGGATGATCCCCATGTCATTCCCAAGTTCATCCAGGGGGAAACTTTTTGGTTGACCTTGAGGGTGGCACGGGGGCTTTGTGGTTGGCACGTTCGCCTCTCTGGACTGTGGGAGAAAACCCATCCGGACACGGACAACATAGAAACTTTACCCAGATTGGGATTTGAAACTGGATCCCTAAAGCTGAAAGTCGACCATAATCACTACCCCACCATGCCACCTCAAATCTATATTTATCATCTGACGCTTAATCCTTTGCTAAGATCCCCATGTCATTCCCAAGTTCATCCAGGGGGAAACTTTTTGGGTGATAGGCAGATACACCCTGGACAGGGCACCGATCCCTCGCTGGGCACACGTCCCCACGCACACACAAACACACACACGGGCAATTTGGAGCCACCAATTGACCTTGAGGGTGTCACGGTGGCCACCCTCCGGACACAGGGACAACATAGAAGCTTTACCCTGATTGGGATTCGAACCTGGATCCTAAGTGCTGAGAGGCAAACATGCTAATCACGATGCCACCATGCCATCTCAACAAAATTTATTATCTTCCGCTTAATCCTCTATGAGGGCCCCGGGACAGTTCCTCATACCCATCCAGGGTTCCTCATACCCATCCAGGGTAGAACATGGGTGCCAGGCCATGACTGGGCATTCTCACTCACACACAGACTATGTGGACCGATTTTAGATCATCCAATTTGCCTTCAACCCAGGTTTTTGGACTGTGGGAGGAAACTACATTTGGAGCGTGTGGTCAGGTAGTGCACAAAGTGTAAATGAATCTCAGAATGTGACACTACAGAACTGTTAAGCTGTCATTTGCTGTGTTGGCATCTTTTGGTACGAGCAGATGACTGGGATTCTCACATAAATGCAGTGTGAGGGGGATGTGGGGGGCTTTAGTATTATTGGGTCACAGTTTCTCTCAGATGCCAAAAAACAGATCGGTCCACTACAGATTCCGACCTTCGATTTATAAAATATAAAACACAGAAATACAAAATGGAATCCAGCAGCGTGTCTGTGCAAAATGGAGACGAATGACACGAGCGTGTCTCTCTCCTCATCATACTGCTGAGCGTGAGAAAGAAAAGCGCCAGAACGCTGTTGGCGCCACCTACTGACAGAGGAATAAAAACACATTTCATCTAGAAATTCAGCATCAGACTTACTTAGAAAACATAACAGAACAAATCAGAGTTTATACCTGTATTACGAGATGTATGATGATGTAGAATCTTCTAATGGGGGCATAATATTTTAACTACGACTTTGCATCTCCTGGTTCATTAAATTACAGTTATAATTATCTCACTTATAATGAATACATAATTACAGGTATCTCTTAAACATCTCATAATTAGGAGTTAATTAGTATGTTCTGATGATATTAAACAGTTTTAAGTTCTTATCTCATTTCATTATCTTCCAAGGATGAGTTTGCAGAAAAACAACTTATGCCCCCCAAATTTAAGTTTGGGGGAGGATTGGTGATGCTGTGGGCCCGTTTCTCCTCCAAAGGAACTGGGAATCTTGTAAGGATGCATGGGATCATGAGCTCTTGTGGCCTCTGCCTGAAAGACAAAGACGGGTTGTCACTTGGTCTTTCAACAAGATAATGACTCAACGTATGCACAAATCTACCCCAAAATGGTTCCCAAGGCACAAAATCAAGGTCTTCTCATGGCCATCTTCGTCCCCAGACCTCAACCCAATAGAAAACCTGTGGGGGGAGCTGAAGAGGAGCGGGCATAGGAGAAGTCCCAGGACGATTTAGAGAGGTTGGGCAAAGAGGAAAGGTCAAAAGACGCTCTTGTAAAGAGATATAGGAGAAGATTATATGTTGGCAAAAGGAGCTGCCAGTAACTGCGGCACATAGGATTATGTTTAAAAGATTTATTTTTTAATGTGTATTTTTTCCCACCACCAAATAAAGGCACTTCAATCAAAGCTTGAATTTTTCACTTTTTTGCATTGTTGTCCCATTTTGTAAGAAAATAAAAAAATAAGTAGCCAAAGAACACTTTTTAACCTGGGATGTCAATATATATACACTGCTCAAAATAAAGGGAACACAAAAATAACACATCCTAGATCTCAATGAATAAAATATTTCAGTTGAAAATCTTTATGTAGT
>JAOUQT010048472.1:0-10878 GCA_025769995.1 Xyliphius kryptos
TGAAGTTACCAATGTGGGTCCTTGAGCAAGACCCTTAACCCTCATTGCTCCAGGGTCCTGTACCAACCCTGTGTTCTAAACCCAACCAAGTTAGAATATTTGTAAGTAGCTTTGGGGGAAAGCATCTGATAAACGACTACATGTAAACATAATCATTGTTACTTTTATTAATATTTGTAAAGTATGTATATTGTATTATTGCTCATAACTGTTTTAATTTGAAGTTAATGTCCTGTATATTTCAAGTACGTTTGCAAAAAGAGAAGCTCTTAATCTTGTGCTTTTATTATCTTCTGCTCAATCCTCTTTGAGAGTTTGGGGGGGGGGGGGGTTGCCCATCCAGGGGAGAACGCCTTGGGTGCTGGGCAGATACACCCACCCAGTACAAGGTGCCAATCTATCGCTGGGCCCACACTCACTCTCTCACCCACAGACGAGGAATTTTAGAGCAGTCAACTTTCCTTGAATCCATGTTTTTGTATTGGAAACTGGAAAACCTGGAGGAAAACCCACACGGACATGGGGAGAACTTGGAAAATTCACCAAGATTTGGATTCGAATTTGATTGGGAATCTCTAGAGGGAGAACGTGCAAACTACTAAGCCACTGTGCTGCCCTCATGTACTTATGTGTAGTGAAAATAAAGGCATTCTATTCTTTTATGTTATGTAAACTACAGTTAAAACAATTGCATGGGATATGGAATATGGAAGGGCTGTTGGATGCCCAGAATTTCTTTTAGGATCAATCAAATACCTATTTAAAAACTTCCCTGCCTACCTACTTAACTATTTACCTGCCTAATTACCTACCTACTTACATCTACTTACTTAACAATATACCAATGGACTTACAGCTTCTCACTTACCTACCTAACAACTTACGTACCTACCAACCTAACAACTTGCCTACTTACCTACCTACTTAACTATTTAGCTGCCCACCTACTTACACCTACCTACCTATCTACTTAACTACCTACCTGCCTACCTACCTACCTACCTACCTCCTTAATTATTTACCTACCTACCTATGTACATAATTACCTACCTACCCAACTACATACACCTCCTTACCTACCTACTTAACAACCTACCTGCCTAATTACCAACCCAACTACTTACACTTACCTACTTAAGTACCTACCTACCTACTTACCTACCTTTTTAACAACCTACCAACTACTAATACTTGCAGCTTCCTACTTACCAACCTACTTTCCTACGTACCTAATTACCTACCTACCTACTTACACCTAACATTACCTACTTAACAACCTATCAATTTACCTACCTACTTACACCTACCTGTCTATCTGTCGGTTATGAATGCACAAACTAAAAGCGACGGTAGAGGTCATCAGTGTCGTCACATCTAATCTGGCAGTTCTGGACAGCCCCTCAGTGTGGTGTTGAGTTCTGACCTCTTTGGCGTTCCATACACAATAAGCAGAAGGCTTGGCTTCAAACGCACGTGTTGCTTGTTGATAGCAGCTGGCTGAGAGCAGGCTCGCGCTTCATCCCACAGAGAGCATCAGTGGCGTTTCAGAAAGTGGAATTAAATTTACCTCTAAGTGTTTCAGAGACCAAGGACCAATTAGAATCCCAGCTTGGTGAGTTTCAATGGCTTTTTTTCTGTTCATCTGTCTATATTTACACTTTATTGCGATTATTCCTTTATTTTTATTCATATTTTACCAGGTGTGTGTGTGTGTGTGTGTGTGTTTCGGTTTCTATAAAAACATTAATATTCAGATGTTTATGATTTATGTGGAAGGCAGGACAGACAGACAGACAGACTTCTAAAAGAAAACATATCTGAATGCAAACTCACACAATAAGTGTTTTTTTTTTTTAGTTGGTGATGACTTATGTCCTCTAATTGTGTTTCTTTCCTGTTATTTTATATACACAGTAAAACAATACGCCTTTAAATGGACTTCAATTGTTTTCGATTCTAAAATTATACAAATCTTTAAAAATATATATCTTTAAATCTAAAGTCTGAAGCCGCAGCAGTGCATTACAATTTACAGAGTTCTGGTCCTGTGGAACATTTGTTCACTTCATTTTAAAACTATATAGCCTAATTGAGCAGAGCATTGGCATCCAGCAAGTTCATTCATTATCTTCCGCTTAATCTTCTATGAGGGTCGTGGGGGGGGTTCCCCATGCCCATCCTGGGGAGATCGTCTCTGGTGCTGGGCAAACACACCCAGGACATGGTGCCAATCGATCGCTGGACACACACTCACTCACTCACTCACACACGTACAGATTATAAGGGCAATTTAGAACAGCCAATTTATCTTAAATCCATGTTTTTGGACTGCGGGAGGAAACCGGAGAACCTGGAGGAAACCCACACAGACATGGGGAGAACATGGAAACCGAGAGAGATTCAAACCGGGAATCCCCAGCGCTTAGAGGCAAACGGGCGAACCACTAACCCACCATGCCGCCCCATCCAGCAAGTTCTTCTATTAATTTCTGCAGAACTTCTTAAGGAGTCACCCTGACAGTAGTACAGCTACAGTCCAATAGAACAACCATCTGTTTTTAGACACCTACTCAATCTAATTACCAGGATTAAAGTATATAAAAGCACTGAGTTGTGTTGCCTCTGAACCTGTTATTGCTGAAAAGTGCTGGTGACTGAGGTTTGTCCAGGTTTGTTTTGTGTTTGTTTCACACCTGGAGCTGAAATGTTGGGACGTAGGGAGAGGTTTTATAAAAGAGGTGTGACATCTTTGGGTATTCAGAGGTTTTGGTACAATTAAGAGGGTTATAGAAACAGTAAAGCATATTTTAAACACAAAGCAAAACCATGCTGCAGGATTTAGTTAGTGACAAAAGAAGATCTGTACACGCCTCAGAAACTGAGGGATGGAATAAGATGTTTTCTGTTGGCATTTTAGAAAAAGGTTTCTCTTTCTTTCATTTAATTATAAAATATTATTGTATAAGATGCAGGATTGTAAGTTGTTGCTTGCTTTTTGTGCGGCTCAGGTTTGGCACATCAAAGTTACATGATGCTAGAACTGGCACTTTGAGGTTGCTTTGCTTCTAGGGTTAAAACCTAAACTGGCGGGAAAATGTGGACAGTTCACTAGTTTATTACTAACCACACAATCACACACCAAGATGCTTTTAGTATCTTTAATTGATCTGTTTTATGTTAAGATATGCCCTGTCCTGGGTGTATCTGCCCAGCGCCCGAGACGTTCTCCCCTGAATAGGCATGGGAACCCCCCCCCCCCACGACCCTCATAAAGGAATAAGCGGAAGATAATGAATGAATGTTAAGATATGTGGGCGGCACGGTGGCTTGGTGGTTTGCACGTTCGCCTCACAGCGCTGGGGATTCATGGTTTGAATCCCAACCTGGGTGGAGTTTCCATGTTCTCCCTGTGTCTGTGTGGGTTTCCTTTGGGTACCCCGGTTTCCTCCCACATCCCAAAAACATGGATGCAAGGTAAATTGAATGCTCTAAATTGCCGTGTATAGTGTGTGTATGAGTGTGTGGCTGTGTGTGTAAAGTGTGTGCCCAGCGATGGCTTGGCGCCCTGTCCTGGGTGTATCTGCCCAGCGCCCGAGATGTTCTCCACCCCGCGAACCTTATAAAGGAATAAGCGGAAGATAATGAATGAATGTTAATATATAAGAAAACTGTGCAAACGCTATGCGGAATCAACACAGAGGACCTTTTTGCTGTACACTGATTTACTTTTAATTTTTCAATTTATATGTGCCTTATGATTTAATGTATAGACACTGCAAACTGTTAAAAAAGGCCCTACAGTATTAATATGTTTTATTACAGGGTCAATTATATTCTAAGATTAAGAGTCAAAATTACAGGACACTGGATAGTAAACTGTGATGCATGTCAGTTATTTTTATCAAATAAAGGTCCTTGATGTTTTATTCCCCTTCTTAAAAAAAAAAACAAAAATAGAAGAAAGCAAGCCATTTGTTTGATGGATCCCATTTCCTGGCTCCGTTGTTTTTTTAAATACTTTGTGGGTTTAGACAACCAAAGTCACAAATTTTGGGTACAAACAGAAAAGCTCTTCTCCTGAAGTAGGAGTTAAGTCCATTATGTTTTTTTATGGGAACATTAAAGGGATTTCAATTAAAGTTCTTCTTGTGAGGGAGTAAATCTTTTTTATTTTGTCTCCCTATCAACACGCCCCAGTCTCGTGCTGGAACAGGTCTGATTTATTTAAATTGAGCTCTGGTTTTGCTTATCTGAGCATCTGTGTCAGTTTAATGGCCGTTTGATGCACTCCACTCTAACGTTTAAAAACAGGTCACACTCCTCTTTTACGTGGGTTAAACGAATCGGTGTGTTACTCCCTTTCTTTTTTACCAGCGAAATGTTTTATACTTATTTATTTGTAGTTCTTTTTGATCTTGAACTGCCACTTCCTGATCCACAAGTGCTTTGCGTTACAGAAGTCATTCAGTTTATGGGGTGCCACGGTGGTTAGTGGTTAGCACGTTTGCTTTTCAGCGCTGGGGATTTCCGATTCGAATCCCAGTCTGTGTGGAGTTTCCATGTTCTCTGGGTTCTCTGGGTTTCCTCCCACATTTTAAAAACATGGATACAAGGTCAATTGAATTCTCTTAATTGCCCTGTATAATGTGTTTTTGTGTGTGCCCAGCGCTTGATTGGCACCCTGTCCTTGGTGTCCCAGCGCCTGAGACGTTCTCGGGAACAACTAAGCAGTTTTCACTTTCAAAATCGGACCGGGGGGCCCACCAGGGGACCAAATCTTAAACACTGGCCCTAATTAAATTATGAATTATTATTAATATTAAAATATACAATCATACATGAATTTGCATATATTAGTCCAGGTGTGCCCACATTTTTCTGAACTGAGATCTACTTTTTTCAGTGGACATGGTGTATTAACTTTTTTTTTACCCATATCGTGTTAATATTATTAAAATACAAGGCAATCCACTAAAAAATACACCATTATTCAGATTTTTGCACTGAATGGTGTCGGTCAGGTGTGAGGAGTCTAACCAGTAGCTGCTGATGCCAATTCTCAAGCAGACTTACAAATGATCATCGATGAGGGTGGACCAATATCTGGACTTCATTATTTTTATGGGGGAAAACAGTTTGATTGTTTATCCAAAAGTTTGAATACTATTCTTTAGTCAGCTGGTTCCAAAACTGCCCAACAGAGGCCCTTTGTATGTCCGTTTGCAGGACTAATAATTCATCTTCCAAAGCTGATCTGACATCTGTATGTAGCAGAAGATCTGATTCCTGTCCTTCAGCTTTATTGTTCGCACAGCTGTAACAGCTGTCTCTGTGGAGATCCCACCTGAATCGCCCAAGCACTTTTTGTCAACACATCCATCACTTCGGACATGTTCAATATTTTAGAGCACATGTTAAACGAGAAGTGATTGTGGCAGGGGGATTTGGCTATATGCCTGTTTGTAAATGGTGTGTGTGCGTGCGAGCGTGTGTATAACTGCTTCTGGTAATGTGTGTGAAATGCCGGATTATTGCACATATTCGCACGTTTACATTTAAAGTGTGGATGACTACTGTGAATCACTAAAGTGTGGATATCTTTAGCATTGATGAATGCAGTTACCAAAGACACTTGCCGGCCTCCTGCGTCAATAATTTCTTGGGTGCACTGTCACATCAGCACCCCCTACAGGTCGCTCGAGCCTGTTTAATATGTTATCCGTTTCAGCTGTGTTTGTTAGTTAAGTTCATTCTATGCTGGTAAATCTGTTGCATTCGGTTAAGCTGTGTTCCCCATTAAATAGCCCTCCCTCCTGTGTGTCAGTGTTGGAACATTAATTTTGGGTTGCGTTCATGTCGGGATTTTTTTTGTCATGTGTTCTTGGCAATAAAGATTACTTTTTGTACCACCTTTTGCACTGGGCTCCATTTTTCCCAGCCGTGGCACTGCCTGATCGTAACACACAGTGTGATTGACTGGTTGATAGTGATCGACGCATTGGGCATGCCTGTGTTGGTGTGACTGTCGTCTAAAATGGCAGAATCTACAGAGTACTCAGTCAAGGGGACTCTCTTGAATTTTACTATTTCATCAACTGTTACAAAATTCAATCAAGTTATTGAATCAATACCAGCAAATGTGAATAATAATGACAATCATATCTCAGATATTCAAATTTATTTGATTTCTAGGCTGGCATTATTGTCCTGTTTAGTAATCTTACAGCACTCTCATTTTTTTACATCATCGAGTTAAAAGACAATAGTTTCTAGCGTCATGTGTCTGCCAGACTGGTAGCTATTGAGAAATGTTGAGAAAAAGCTTTAAAATGTTGGATAAGAATTGACCCTGATGGTTTGAAATGATAAAAAAAATCACAGTCCAGCAGCTGTGAGTTATCTTTACTAATAATCATAATTTACATGAGAAAATGCAGATCAACATGCCATCCTCAATGCCAGGTGAACGATCTGGTGGGTTCAGTCTCAAATAAAAACAAACCCCTGGCTATCTCTCTCGAGACCTTACGCCTGGGTTACGGCTCTGTTTAATCTCAACTGAGCCTGAGATTGCTACACTGTGGCAGGCCAGGGCCAATCTGTTTCCATTGTAGAGGAGGAAGAGAGTCATTGTCCTCTTTGACAATAAAAGCCCATAGTGACTCACGGTCAAGTTTCAGGATGTGGCACTCCTATAGAGGTTTGGTTTTCTCCCACAGTGTTTATAGTAGCGCTTTTTCTTTAAAGTAAAGAACTACATGGTACACGGTACTTACAAAAGATTCCGCTTCAGTGGCTTGCATCATGTTGCAACTTCACGGTGGGTCAGGCAGCGGAGCACCATAAAGAATGTTTAAAAAGCATTTTATTGCTTTGGTTTCACAACAAACTGAGCAGGCGGGCATGAAGCATTACTTTGTCATTGCTGCTTTTACAGAGCAAAGGAGGCTGTGAGCCATAAGGTTGTACACAACCCTGGATTCTGTCTATATGAAATAAAGCGACTTTTTAAGTGACAATTTATAACTGTTTTAAGTCTTACATGTCTTACGGAAACTGTAACTAGTGTTAACAAGGATGAAGATGCAGCTTAGTCTGAGTTCCTAAAGGTCCTGTAGATTTAAAGTGTAGTAGTTTTATTACGTGTGTCTGTGTGTGTGTGTATGTATAAGATGCAGTGATTTCAGATCTTAAATAAAGCAAAGAGAAGTTTATATTCATTTAGAAACAGCAATACTAATGTTTTAACTCAGGAAGAGTTAAAAAATCAATATTTGTTGTAATAACATGGCATGGCACGTCTTTCACACTTATGCCTTATGCCCCTTGTGGTGCAAAAATTCAAGCCGTTCAGCTTTGTTTGATGACTTGTGACTGTCTACCTTCCTCTTTATTACATTCCAGAGGTTTTTAATGAGATTCAGTTCTGGAGATTGGGCTGGCCATGACAGGGTCTTGATCTGGTGGTCCTTCATCCACACATTGATTGACCTAGCTGTGTGGCATGGAGCATCGTCCTGCTGGAAAACAGTCTTCAGTGTTGGAAACCTTGCCAGGGCAGAGGGAAGCAAGAGTTTTTCCAGGATGACCTTGTATGGGGCTTGATTCATACGTTCTTCGCAAAGATGAACCTGCCCAATTCCAGCCTTGCTGAAGCATGTCCAGATCATCACCGATCCTCCACCAAATTTTACGGTGGGTGCAAGACACTGGCTTGTATACTTCTCCGGGTCTCTGTCCAACCATTAAATGACCAGGTGTCCTGCAAAGCTGAAAACTGGACTCAGTCCTCTATGGTCCAATTCTTATGGTCTTTTGCAAACTTTAGCCTGGCTGTTCTTTGCTTCACATTAATGAAAGGCTTAATTCTGGCTTTATATTACTTGAGCCCTGCCTCTAGGAGCCTGTTAGGAACTGTGCACTTTACCCCAGCTGCCATTTGCCATTCCCTTTGTAGGTCACTTGATGTCATCCTGTGATTGCTGACTGACATTTGAATAAGATGTCGGTCATCCTGGTCAGTGGACACTCAATTTCGCCCTCTGCCTTTGTAATTAAGAAGAAAATGGATTATCACAAGCCATCAAACAAAGCTGAACCACCAGGAGTGGCATCACCCAAAAGCAGTGTGAAAGACTGGTGGAAAGCATACAAGAAGCATGAAAGCTATAATAAAAAACTCATGGTTATTCCACCAAATATTGATTTCATTGAGTTAAAACATTAGTATTGTTGTTTCTAAATACGACCATTTCTAATTTCCTTCAAATAATTTTTTTTAATTGCATAGCCATGCCAGCTGTGTATATAATAAAAAAACAATGTTCATTTTATTCAAACATATATCTATAAATAGGAAAAATCTGAGAAACTTAATTTTGCAGTGGTTTATTTTTTTTAGAGCTGTATGTGTAACATATCATTAAAGTGTAAAAGACAAGTATTAAACATTCTTGCATTATTTAAAAATTGTTCAATCACATCCCTGTGATAACATCTGAGCCCAGGATTGAGCACACACTCAGGGTGTTGGTCCAAAACAATCCTGCCTGCGAGTCCAAGTCTAAGGAGGTTGTCAAGTACAGACTGTGAGAAACAAAGCCCACACTGGAAGATGAAATAATAGCTACGTGCAGCTGAGCCATTGTAAAGAGCCTATTGTAGTTATTGCGTGTTGCTTGTCTCCAATTTTTTTGTTCCTTCCCTTCCTTCTGTTTCCTGTGTGTGAAGGAGTGGAGGAAGGACTGAAAGAGAAAAAAGAAAGACGAGGGCACAGACCACCCAAAAAGAATCTCAGTAGTGTCCGTTTACTCCACTGCTTCAGAAAATGCTATGGAAAAGTTTGACGGGGTCAAAAACATTCCCTTTCCCACAAGAAAAAAGGTTTGTTTTTAAACTTGGATAAGTACATGCAGGGAATCATTGAGCTTCACACTAATTAATGATCATCATAACCTTTTCAAAGAGACTTTCACTCAGTCGTCCTTCAGCTTGCCAGTATTGTGATATGAGAATCTGAGAAGTCGTGTAGTAAAAGACATTAATATGAATCATTAGAGATGTTTTAAAACCTTTTGGGAATTGAAACTGCTTTGTTTAATTCAGTACTGACAGAATAAATAAGAAAAATGTTTTTTTAAGGATAATATTCTGCACATATGCATTTAAGACTCAATAGTTAAGAAAACTAAGAATTGTGCTCCTCCCAATTAAAGGTACAACCGTCTATCCCAGCACTTACTAGACAAACCCTGCACAGGTTTTTAGTCAATTTCAAGTTTAATTTTTTATGTGGTATGTTTTACCTCAGAGCATTGTTTCGAAGCACCATAATGGGTTTTTAAGTGCAATCTGAGGCAACAGTGTCAAGGAAAAACTTTAAAAAAAACTTTAGCGCAGTTTGTTTTGTTTATTATTAAGAGGTGACTGTGAGGACTGATGCTTATTGTGGGACCCAATCCTACCATAGTGCCAGTTCCATAGGAAACCCATTCATATTCCAAATTTAAGACTACAAACTTGTTCTTGACATTTTGAATAATCTGAATTAATTGGTTGGATTAGCATTTCATTAAAGAACAGTTAACAATATAATTATTTTAAGGGCTTAAATTGTTTTTACGTGGCCTGTATCTTTAGACAAAGACGAATCACTTAACCATAAAATGTGAGAACAGCTTTGGTCATGAAAGCCGAGGTTACCGTGTGTTCCATTCCACTCAGTGAATGATTAATCAGCGTCAATAAAAAGAGAAAGAATATATGTTAAAGTCATTGTAGTGTTAATGGAACGTGTTAACAAACTGACAACACGTCTCTATCACTTTGGATTAGGGTGGGTGTGTCAGGTGTTGGAAAGCTTACAAGGTGAGAAAGTATAACTTGGTGTTGACGGTTACCCTTTGTTGAGATTTTTGGAAATGAATGCCAGACTGACTATTTGTCAGTGTTTTGCTTACCGTGAGTGATAACAGAGAGGACATCAATCTTGATTGTGCTGTGGGGGGAAATAGATGAGGTGATGTCAAATGTGACTGTTAACAAATGTGACAGACTTCAGACCAAACAAGTCTATGGCTCCAGTTGAAACGTATACATGATGTAAGACCACGTCCACACTAACACTGACATTTTTTTTAAGCGATACATGTACTATTGCAATTCGGTTCCAGCTGCTGCTGTCTCACGAGCGATAAAGATGAAATACAACTAATGCAGATTCGCACCGTTCAGCGAGACTGTGGTATGTAGTGTTGCCAGAAGATCAGCCTGCAAAGAAAATAGTTATATCAGTCTCTCTGGTATCCTATTTTTCTATGTACTCCTATTTATTTTCCAATCTGTTGTTGCTTGTCTGCTACACCACATCATTATTTAAATGTACATGACTTCCTAATTTAGTGCCTAATGAGTATTTAGTTAATTGATCATTCTCACTGTAGTTGAACAATTAGGATGATCACACTTGTTGTCTGATGTATATTTATATTATTAGTATTATAACAATAAGTTCAGTTAACTGCAAGTTAAGCGATATTCTTATGATGTGGCTTAGGCTTGCATTGAAAGTAGCACCGTGGTGAAAATTTGGTGTATTGTGTTGTATGAGTGTGTCAATGCTGCCGGTATAAGTGGACCTGTATTTTTACATTAATAATGTAGCTGTGCAAATGTGAAACCAAATGGGTGTATCAGTTTGGAATGTTCCAGATATCGTTAATATTGGTGAACAATTCTTTGGGAAAGGAATATTTGGGGTCAATTTATCTATTTTAATAGAGTTGCAATATTTTTCATTATAACATTTTACATTTAGTTATTTAGCAGACGCTTTTATCCAAAGCGACTTACAAGTATCCCAACTTGGTTGGGATCAGA